>JABXWE010007792.1:0-12282 GCA_014611495.1 Limonius californicus
ATTAGTATGGGAAATCTGAAATATGCCAAATAGTTCGTTCTCGAATAAAAGTCGGTGAAATTAATAGTTGCAATCGATAGATAAGATATTCTAACGTACTGTCCAAAAATATTACCCTTAATAACAATCCCAATTCTTCAGAAATTATAAATTCAGTAATTACTTGCAATTCATTAATTTAAAATCCGGAAACTAAAAAGCCTTCGCGACTTGCCTCCGTGGTGTAATGGTTAAGCGTTCGGCCTTCTGAACCTCACGGGCTCTTGGCAGCAAGATCGAACCCCGTTACAACCAAGACTTTTTTTTAAATTTTATTTGTCATTAATCTTTAATTTAATAACAATATAAGTAATTTGTTATTATTCTTTTATTCGAAAAACGTACAAGAAATAATAAATTATAGAAATGAAAAGTAATGATACCCAATTAATAAAATGTGAATTCATTAATACCAAAAATAAACGTTTAAACACCGTTATTTTATTCTGGTCTCTCAACCTGCAGTTTTCGGAGTATTTTTAGTAGAAATCCAATTTTAAAGTCCTAGAACTTTTAAACTTAAAGCACCAGTTCACCTGTTCAACCCATAGGTTGTAAACAACGTCTGCTAAGATATGTATGTAATTTAGCCAACTACTTTAGTAAATCGTCGCGTCCACTTTTTGCGAAAAACTGAATATGTATCACTTCATAATTTAGCAACTTTAGAAACTAGAAGGAAATAGAATTTTGTATTCAAATAATTCTGATTAAATTAAATGCTCAAATAAATCGCCGTTTGCAGCTAAACAATATCCTAGTCTGTCGTACATGTTTCGTCTAACTTTTGCTAATGTATTCTTCTTAATACCGTTGCAGATTTCATGAATTGTGATTTTCAATTCTTCTTTGGATTGTGGCATCACTTCATTTATCTTGTCTTTCAAATATCCCCAGAAATAAAAATCAAGAGGGGATAAATCTGGAGATCGTGGTGGCCAAGCTATCATCCCATTACGACCAATCCAACAATTGGCAAAACAGTTATCTAAGTATTCTCTAACCTGTAAAACCATGTTTACATGATAATTCTATGAAAACTCAAATTTAATACAACTTACTTCTCTTGCATTATGTGATGAACATCCGTCATGGTGAAACCATATTTCCTGTTCATGTATAACGTCCAGTTCTGGCCCAACGTGATTTTGCAATAAATCTAGATAGACTTCTTTATTCATATTTTCGATGAAAAAGGGTCCAATTATTTTATTACTAAAAATTCCTGCCCAGACATTTAATTTTTCTTTGTATTGCGTGTGTACGTCAATTTTGACGTGCGGATTTTGAATATCCCAGTACCGTACATTTTGTTTATTAAAATTAGATTTTAGAAAAAATGTGCATTCGTCAGAAAAGCAACAATAACGTAGGAAATTAAAATTATTGTTGATTCTATCGATCATCGTTTCACAAAATACTTGCCTAGAAATCTTATCTTTCTCGAATATCTCTTGATGTTTTTCAAATTTGTAGGCATGAAAATTATGCTTCTTTAATACTCTATGTACGTAATTAATTTGCAACCCCAATTCATTCGATATTTTCCTTAAACTACTTCGTGGATTTTCGGTTATTCTTAATAAAATGTCTAGCTCCGTATCTTCATTGCGCCTCTTTGATCGCTTTTTCCTATGACATTTATTAACACAGCCACTTGAATTAAATTTTTTAACAACATGGTTAATTCCTTGTCTGCTTACACGTTTATTTAAAAACTCTCGAAAATGAATACTTATTTGTTCTGCACTTAATCCACCATAAAAAAGCTTGATTATCTGAATTGTATCTTCGGTATTCATGTTGGTGAAAACACAACCAAAAACCACACGAGATAAACATTTAGTGATATTGAATTGTTTTACAGGGATACTACGTGAGTTCAACAATTCTCATTACGTATTTATTTCAAATTAAAATAATAAAATGTAAAGTAAGTACTTGTCAATACTGAAACTTTAAATGTATTTAAATCTTCAGGATTTTGAGTGTTAATAAACTAATATTGTAAAAATTGGTTTTTGTTGTATGCAGTATGAAATAAGTGGACGCGACTGCCTCCCTGGACTTTCCCATACTGGAAACTGTTCATATCATCTTTATTCAACAGTAGAGTTATTTTCCTCAAAACGGTTGTTCAAGTGCTATCCTAAAACCTTGCCTCGTAACGAACAGACTTACCCTTAATTTCCTTTTAATATGCAACCAGGCATACTTCATTCTCTACTATATACGTCGCGCGGTCTAACTAGTACCGATTGCTGTTGCTACCGAGGTAAAATTTTCTAAGTCCCTGGAAATTATATTTTGTAGGGCATAAAAAATCGATTTTTTTATTTTCGCGGAAAAAGATTCTTTGACGCAAACAAAAAACAACCGTTAGAATAAAAAAAATATTTTTCTAAAAAAGAGGGGAGAGGGGGCCGGTGCGCTTACATAAATCCACGAGTGTAATATTTCTTTGCATATTCATATGCTCCATTACGCACTGAGCGATTCAGTGAAAACCCCAGCTTCCTATCTTTTTTCGTTTATTAATTAAAGGAGTTTGAAGTTTCAAACTTCCAAGCTTCGTAGAGGGCGCCACAGGAAAATTACGGAGTTCTTCAAAAAACATATCGATAGCCCCTTGCGAGGTCTATCGACATATGAAATTTAAAAAAATTCCTTGGAGCAGTTTTTTGAGAAATAATTTTTTGAAAATTTCCAAAATTTTGAAAATTCGTAATTTAGGCCCCTTATAATTTTTCAAAAAACTTTTTATATCACCTCATTTTACCCTTCATATACTATTCAGAAAATAAAAATCATTTGAATCGATTCATCCGTTTTCGAGTAATTGGGCGTTAAACTCAAAATTTTTAAAAAATCATAGCGCCCTTCATTTTAAAGCTAGCGAGTTCGGCAAAAAACTAACAGATTTGTCTTATGACCCTCTATCGTTATCCGCGATAAAAGTTTCAAAATTGTAATCACGAAAAAAGTGATACCAAAAAACATGCGTAACTTCCGCTTCCGGTTTCGGATTTTTTTGAAAAGCTTATTTTTTTGATGAATTTTCGATACACCCCCGCATTCCAAAGCGCATCAAAATCGGAGCAATACTTTCGGCTGTAGGAGCGTCACATACGTACATACGTACCCACCCACAGACAGACATTTTTTAAAAACCACTTTTTTGGGTTCCTAGAGACCCAAAACGGATATATCCGTTAAAATCTCGATTTCGAAAATTTTCATAATTTCAATACTTACCATATACCTATAAGGTATGGGAAAGTAAAAAGCATCATCAGTTTTCATTTCTATAATTTATTATTTCTTGTACGTTTTTCGAATAAAAGAATAATAACAAATTACTTATATTGTTATTAAATTAAAGATTAATTACAAATAAAATTTAAAAAAGTCTTGGTTGTAACGGGGTTCGACCTTGCTGCCAAGAGCCCGTAAGGTTCAGAAGGCCGAACGCTTAACCATTACACCATGGAGGCAAGTCGCGACGACTTTTTAGTTTCCGGATTTTAAATTAATGATTTGCAAGTAATTACTGAATTTATAATTTCTGAAGAATTGGGATTGTTATTAAGGGTAATATTTTTGGACAGTACGTTAGAATATCTTATCTATCGATTGCAACTATTAATTTCAGCGACTTTTATTCGAGAACGAACTATTTGGCATATTTCAGATTTCCCATACTAATTCCCTATAGCAAATGTTAAAACGAACACGGTGTATATATATATATATATATATATATATATATATATATTTACACAGGGCGTCCGACAATAGGATGTACATAGCTTCAGCACGTGTTCCTGGCCTCTTTTAAGTCGAAAATTTCCAATAAACATATGGCCTAAAATTAATCGCTACAAAGCTATTGGCACTTTTCTATCTCAAGTTTTCGGGATCGTTTTTGATGATATTCGAAGCATCAATTATTCGATCCAGCAACTCATCTCTAGTGTTTGGCTTTACCGCATACACCAAGAACGGCCCCAGAGATAGTAATCTAACGGCGTTAGATCCGGTAACCTGAGCGGCCAAATAACGGGACCCCCGCGTCCTATCCAACGGTCTTCAAAATTTTCGTTTAAAAATGCAGTTACCGCCCTGTCAAAATGTGGAGGTACTTCATCTTGCTGTATCCACATATCTGCTCTGATATTTAGAGGTACATCTTCTTACAACACTGCTAGTTCGTCTTGCAGAAATTGGGGGTTGGGGGGAGGGGGGCGGTCGAGCAGTGCGGATACGCGCTGTTACACGAGGTCACAGTGAAATATGGTCTGATCGGCTGGGCGTTGGAACTTCGGCTGAGGCTACCGTATTTCATTTAGTTAAGTTTAGGGTGTATACTGCATGAATGGTTAGTATTTAAGGGAGGCCCACAGCCCCCTGAAGTAATGCGAAAGCGGTTCGGGGGGGGCGATGGTAGTATGAATGAATGAAAAAAAAAATGGGGGAGGTAATGTGCTGCATTCAAACGACCTTCAAATACATATGGCCCAATCATTTTGTTCCTGCTGATACCACACCAGACATATTAGAAAACGGTACTGGAAATGTAACTCCGTGGATGCATATGGATTTTCTAGCGCCCAAACATGTAAATTTCTTGTGTGTTATTCCATCTCGGTTGAACGAAGCCTCATCCGTAAAAAGAATTTTTGTGTGCAACCGCTGATTTTTCAATAACCAATAGCAGAACTGCTCACGCGCAATGTAATCAATTGGTAAAAAAGCCTGTACTGTTTGTACATGACACGGATACAAGCCAAAATCGCGAATGGTTCTCCATATTTACATTCGGTTAGTGCCGATTTGGTTAACTAGCCGTCTAACGCTAGTAGTGGAACTTCTTTCAATTTTATTGAGAATATTTTTCTCTAAAACAACGTTTCTCCTCAGTGGTCGTTCACGTTTTGATTGTAGTACTTTACCAGTTTCTCTAATAGTACGATGCAGATTGCTGAAAACTCGACTGTCTGGTAATCTGCGGCCAGGAAATCGGCGACGATATTCTTGAACTGCTGCACGTGCATTTCCATCGCAAAGCCCGTAAATGTAATGCATATCTTCATATTCTTCATTAAAAAACGTTACCATACTTATTTTATGACAGATAATAAACACAACACTTAGTTACATTTGTTTTCAAAGCGCTCTAACGCATCTTTGGTTTATGATCTTTGAGCGTAACGGTAACATTCAAATGTGAATAACTTTGTAGCGATTCATTTTAGGCCATATGTTTACTGGAAGTTTTCGACTTATAAAGAGGCCAGGAACACGTACTGAAGCTATGTACATCCTATTGCGGGACACCCTGTATATAAAACTTCCTTATTTAACCAAAATACTTTCTGAAAAAATTAATAAAGTATCGTATGTAAGTTATCATACACAAAACGTTTGTTTGTTTAAGGCCATATTACATGGGATGATTTTTCAATGCAATCGGTTGCAGCTGCTGGTTGCGGCAACGAACTGCTTCGTGTAATGCACAAATTGCTCATGCAACCGAGCGCCGCAACCGATTGCACAGGCGATTTTTTCGTATAGAACTTGTTATAATTTCCATGCGATTTTTTCGTGCAATGTGGTAATTTATTGTTGCCAACCGCACGAAACTAAGCAATTCACCGAAGTTATGTATACGTAATAATCAAGATACATGGAAACCAAACTCCACCCCTTTTGTATGGTGTTGTCACTTGAGTTTGATGTGGGCTTAACGAAATGTTGGCCGGTAGATGGCAGCAGCGTCGTTCGAGTACCTTAAAACGTCAAATTTAATTTTCGCGCCTCAAATTATTGCGGTTTGGTTAATATTCAACTAAAAGTATCGTTTAATTTTCTGAATTAACTTAGTTAGCGAGTTAAGATATTTAGTTTAGTTCATTACTTAGGTTATTTTATTGTTGTATTAGTAATATATTATAATGAAGCAATGTTTATTATGCGGAAATAAGCAAAACTTATTTAGTGTTCCAAAAGTACAACTAAACAAGTAATTTTCGACTTTCTTATGATTAGAGTTGCATTCTGTTGCAAAGAAAAGTCTCGGAGAAGGCTTGCAGAAAAATCAAAATGACAAGCGATGGAACGCCTTTATTTTTAAATTTTGTATAATTACTGTAATGTTAAAGATCCCTTTAAAGAAATTTATTGAATATAATTGAAATTTTTAATGTAACACACCTGCTTTTCAGTGTCACTAGCAGTTCTAGTGCTCCGACTTGGCCGGCATTCCTGCAACATTGTACCGTTGGTCTCTTTCTTCCTCCTATCCATTATCCTGTTGATTTTACATCATTGTGCGTTTCAATCTTACTGGCGAGATAACCTACAAGATACATACATTACCCTGACTAGGTTTTCTGCAATTTTGCTAGTCTCTACAGGTGAATGCTGGGGGTAAATATTTCCAAGTCAATCTGCAGTCAAAATTTAACTTTTAATCAATAAATAACTGATACACGACGGTTCAACACAGATTTATTTAATAAATAACACAATTAAATACAGATGTTATGAAGAAATTTAACTTAATTTAGACATTGTCCCATTTTTTTTAATATTTGCAATACTTTGCACAATCGAACTGTCATAAAGTTTGACGTAACTGTCAAATTTGAGGTACCTTAGCGATCCTGCTCCCATCTAGCGGTCAGCATTTTTGTGTCCCCCCCGGTCAACAATGTAAATATTAGGAAGTGACAACACCATACAAAGGGGGTGGAGTTTGGTTTCCATGCATCTTGGTAATAATACTAATAACAGTAACTGTTTAGCACAGAACACGCTTGTTTAGTTGTGATCTAAGTTCTGTTTGTTTCGTTGACCTGTTTTGTATATTGGAGCTTGTAGGGCTTAATAATTTTTGTTTAATTATTAAAAAAACAATGAATAGTAGTAATTACAATCCGACGAAGAAATGAATGAGGATTTAGTTTGGACGGAAGCTAACCTAAAAGTTTTTATCCCGCAATATGAAAATTACCAACCAAATGGCCAACCAAGGTCTCGCCCACACTTTTCTTTTTTGCGCTTTGTTTTGCTCAATTAACAACAATGCTGCTAAACCAACTACTACACCACAAGAACCCGTTAAAAATAATTTGATTAAATAATTGATTGTCCATTACCTATAATCTACAATTTCACGCTATTTACCATAGAAATAACACTTATTTCTATGCTATTTACTATGAGTTCTGTTTTGTAATAGCTATTCAGGAATAATAATTTCGATAAGGTTGGTACCGTACATTGGAATAAGAAATCGCATGTAAACCATTGCGAGCAATTGCTTCGTGTAAATATAAGCGTGCAACCGATTGCTGCAACCAACCAATCATGACAGACCGCAGCAACTGGCTGCAGCAACCGATTGCACTGTAAAGCCGCCCCATGTAATATGGCCCTTAGAACTGTTTTCAAAGGTTCACCTGTTGTGACATTGATGTGTAACCTATTGACAATGTTTTAACATCATAGCCATACTCTAGACACTTCCAAATGATACCAACTTTGTAATGTTGGTCCCTGCTTGAAAATATTCAATCCGTGGAATTGACGTCATCCAACTGTCATTTCTGAGTATTTATCTCTTATTGATGTGGAGTTCCGTGGTGGTGCGATAAGGATGGAGTACAATGGTGTGTCATAAAACCTGCCTCTGGGCAAGGAATGAATCACGCCGGCGCAACGTTTGCGGCGTTGTAACGACTTGGGACATTTTTTGTTGGTTTTGTTTATGTGAGTTCTATTCTTGGCGAATCGGTCGTAATGATAATAGTCTTTTAAATAAGCCGAAATTGAACAAATTCTAGCTAGTTGGAAGTTCCTACTGGATGTGGTGCTGCTTATCAGACGGCGAAGAGTCTGGAAAAGGTAAGATCTTGATTGTTTATGCGAACATTGGGCGGCCGTCTTTGGTTGACGAACAACCGAGACGGCCTCCGCCATCTTTAGTTAGTCAATAGGCGTTGACGGTGTGTGTCTCTGTGTTTTGGTAGGTGCGATGGCTGCGATTCGCAAGAAGTTGGTGATCGTAGGTGACGGAGCTTGCGGAAAAACATGCCTCCTAATCGTATTTAGCAAAGACCAATTTCCCGAAGTGTATGTCCCTACCGTTTTTGAGAACTATGTGGCGGATATCGAAGTGGACGGCAAACAGGTCGAGCTGGCCCTTTGGGATACCGCCGGGCAAGAGGATTACGACCGGTTGCGGCCCCTTTCTTATCCTGACACCGACGTTATTCTGATGTGCTTTTCCGTCGACTCGCCCGATTCTTTGGAAAACATCCCAGAGAAGTGGACGCCCGAAGTGAAGCACTTCTGCCCAAATGTGCCCATAATTTTAGTAGGCAACAAGAAAGATTTGCGTAACGATCCAAATACTATCAAAGATCTAGCTAAAATGAAACAAGAACCTGTTAAACCACAAGAAGGTCGCGCCATGGCGGAAAAAATAAATGCATTCGCTTATCTGGAATGTTCTGCCAAGAGTAAGGAAGGTGTGCGTGAGGTGTTTGAAACAGCCACTCGGGCTGCCCTGCAAGTGAAAAAGAAGAAGAAGCCTCGCTGCACTTTGTTCTGAGCCAAAAGCGCGATATATTTATCATACATGTATTCTTTATATTATGATCGTTATGTGTGTTTAACTAGGGGATTTTTGCGCAATGTAAAAAAACCCCGATATTCTTAGTTCTCATTTTTTCCCTCGGTGGGCCTTACTTCTTTTGTAGACGTTTGTTCATTGTAATTTTGCTCATTTTATATTTCTTTTTGAAAATCTTGTCATTGAAAGCACAAATACCATTTATAACGTTATAATTATTGGTGTCCACTGAGTGTGCTAATTACTATTTGTCAATGAGATTTATGTAGAATCCGTTTAGTTTTCATTGTAGGAGTATTAAGCAGCATTAATTTCAGGTTTGCGTCAGAGTTTATATATTTTTTTCAAATGTTACTGTATTATTATTTTATTATTAATAATGGTGCCTCGGCACATTTGTTGTATAACAATCACTGCGGCATTGCAAAGTGATGGTTGTATTTGTATAATCATTTTAGTTTTGTTCATCTTTATTGTTTAGGCAATTCTTCCAACACGACCTTGTTTCGTGTTGCTTATTGATATAAATAGCTTTAACTTTTCCATATTGTATTGTAAAGATGAATAAACAAACTTTTTCTTAAAATGTTATTAATTTAAAGATGTATCGGAAATTTGCAACTTTGCAGCGATTCTGTTCACAAAGAGTCACCGTCTTATGTTTGATGTATACCAGAAGTCCTGAGTGGCTGCCAAATTTGTAGGAATCTTGTAAGGTTTATTCTAGTTGTAGTAACTATTTAAATTTAAAAAAGTGCTGTCGTAAGGAAGGTGCTATGTCAGATAATCGACACAAAATTTAATTTTATAATCGTAAATAGGGTAACTTGCCTATTTAGAACAGATTGTATTTATCAGCCGCTGTACATTAACGATTTCTTATACAAGGTGGTCAACTAAAACAGTTCGCCCTGAATTACTTTATAAACAATCAAATTTGAAAATATTGTCGAGACAAAGTAACGGTAGTTCGAAGGGGAAATCTTTTCCATGTAGGTCATCTACCATCCTTCATCACCACCGCCAACCCCAAAATTTTAATAAACGAGGTGTGTCAAGTGATACTTCGTTTGAAATGTTTTTCTGTGCTGCACAATCTGAAATTTTTTTGTCATTCTGTCAATTCATTTTTGAGAAATGGCATTTTGAATTTCTGAAGCTAATGGGGAATTAATTTAAAAAATTTCAAAAAGTATTATTAGCCCGTATGAATCCCTGCTTCCATCCAATTTGCACTGGCTATGGATGCAATGTCGTTCTCCCAACGTGTTTTTGGTTGTCCTTTTTTCTTTTGCATAATTTGGCTTCCATCGATTTATCTTTTCCGTCCATCTGTTTTTTGTTCGTGCAATATGACCTACTCAGCGTAGCTTGAGCCGCTTGCTAGTATTGTATGTCGTCAGTTGGAAACTGTTTTCTTAAGTCCATAATTTTTACGTGATCACTAAGTTTTATTTTTAGTATGCGTCTCGGCATTTTATTGTGAGTGACTTGAAGTTTGTTGAGTTCACTATTGTTTATCGCCCAAGTCTGTGCACCGTAAGTTAAGGTCGGGATTACACACTGGTTGAAAATTTTGCTTTTAAGTTTTGTTGGCATCTTCAAGATTGTTTTCAGAGACCAAAATTTTTGCCACCCCTGAATTATGCATCTTTGAATTTCCTTGTCTTTATTTTTGTAGGATATTATTTTCCCAAGATATATTCGCTTCTTCCTTATATTTTATTTCTTTACCATCCAGCAAAATGCGGTTACTGCTACTGTTGGTGAGTATATTGGTCTTAGTCATGTTAATTTTTATGCATTCAATGTTTAGCGCTTGCAGCATTTTATCTAGCTCAAATAAGCTTTCGGCGAACAATGCTACGTCATCTGCAAAGTGTAAGTTTGTGAGATGAGAAATGACCCTCAAATGTTTAAACCCTTATTTTCCCAATTGTGTTGGTTAAATAGGTAATCCACTGTGGCGTTGAACAAGTCTGTGGGTAAAGGACCGCCTTGCTTGACTCCTCTGTCAAGTTTGAATTGTTGGCCTTTTCGTTCTAGTTTTATGCATGCAGAATTATTTTGTAGCAGTTGTTGAATGATGTTAATGTATTTTTCGTCTATTTTGTGTTGTTTTAGAGCTTCTACGATAAATGGGTGTTCAATGGAATCGAACGTTTTTTCGAAATCTATTAGTCCTATGTACAGCGGGATGTTGAATTCGTTACGTTTTTCAATTAGCTGACTGATTGCCTGCATGTGATCGATAGTGGAGTAGTCTTTCTTGAATCCTGCTTGTTCTGGCTGGTGAGTTTTTTCTAATTGTGCATATATGCGTTTCTGGATTCGAACGCATGTCAAAGCTAAGTATCACAGGCTTGAGCGGTGCTATCAAAGTTAGTAGGCTCCACTGCTTAAGGCCCATAAGGAGAGCGCCTTGAATTTGTGATTACTCCTACTTAAATAGGCAACCATCCTTACGCTTGCTAAACTTCCATTGTTACTCAGGCTACCTGTTTTCCTAAGCCATAATGATCATTTCTTGGAAAAGGATTAGTTTGGCGATCAACGGAATGTTTGGAAAATAGTTTTTCTAGTATATATGGTATATATAAGTATAATATGGTTTTGTCTGTCTTGTACTTACTCTTTTTTCTACCAATTATTTCTGTGTATTATTTGTTGGAATAAATCAAATCATCTAATACAATAAAATTCAGTTTCTGAAATCTTTGTAGATACCTATAATAATTAGGACCGCATGATAGCAAAAAAATTATCGTTTGGCCTAATGGTAACCGAGTTGAATTCATTTTACATGTACTAAAATACCCTAAGAATCGATTATCATTTACAATATGATTAATCAAGTAAATCAGTTTTAATAAATCACTTGTTAGTTCATAATACTGTTGTCTAATTAATTGATTAATTAAAAAAAATCGAAAAAATAGGTAAAAATATCGAAACAACTTAAAATGTCGAAAAAAAACCGTACAAATATCTAAACAAGAAACCTAAAAATGTAGAAAGAAATGTAAAAATGTCGAAAAAAAAAACATATCCAGATTTAGATTCGCACATCCAAAATATTTTCTATATCGGAAACCGGGTTATATTATTGGAATTTATAAGCATCAAAAAACAAATTGTTATCAAGTAGAAGCACGGCGTGTATTGCGATAGAAGTACAGCAGACGCTCAATAACGCAAACACCCGATAATGGAAACATCGCGCTAATGTAAACACAAATTTCTTACTATAGGATCAAATGGTACGCCCGATAACATAAACAACCTGTACAGCTCGATAACCTAAACACTTATTTTTTTATTGTTTTTATAATGTACGTACGAGTGACAAAGTGAAAATCATAGACGTGGTTGCACTAGGTGCGGGGGCGACACCATTTGCAAAAAAATATTAACTGTGTTATTAAACGTTTTTTTTTTAATAATTTGCTTATTAATAAAATCACGCTCGCTAATGTAAACATTTCGATAATGTGAACACACACGGGTCTGAATTACTTCACGTTATCGAGCGTCTGCTGTACTTCTAGCGCAATACATGCCGTGTTTCTTCTTGATAATAATTTGTTTTTTGATGCTTATAAATT
>JABXWE010007796.1:0-12143 GCA_014611495.1 Limonius californicus
AGGAACATTAAAATTAAACATTTTATTTAAATGGATAATAAAGCCGATATCTTAGGGATCAGGGAGGGTAATACCCCCCCCCCCCTCAGCACCAAGATTACTACAATTAACAAAACGACGGGTACAGGCTTGTATTCCTGCAGAAGAGCAGAATTTCGAACATTTATTGTAACTTGTGGGTTGTTGGTATTTCTGTTATAACTTTTTAATAATGCATTTTTTGATATATGTTTATTACAACTTTTTCACTTACTTGTTCCCATTAACATGCTGTAGACGTTTAGCCCCATGTTTTAAAACACCGTACGTAAAAATGTGGGAATGTTACAGATAGTATCCATAATTCGATAAACTCTATTTTATTTATGTTGGTATAGTAACCTCGTTTGAACATCTATAACGTAATTTCGTTACAAGAAAAGGCACCTTCAAGCTAGTAAGTAAACGATCAATTAGTAAAATAAAGTTGATTTAAAGTAAGATTCGTAAAACAAAAGTTTTATATTACATTTATGTACTTGAATGCTAGTAACAGTCACTTGCCTCAGTTTTACGTACATTGTAGTAATGAAGAAGAAGAAGAATAAACACGGGATTAATAATTAAAAAGTTGCTTTTCGGTTTTAGATGTTTAATACAATTATATTTAAAATTTATTTGTATTGGTGAAATACTTAGGAATACATGCTGTTATTTATTTAAAAGTTGTATGTACGAAAATCTATGTCATAGGCAAAATTCTAAATGTGCGAATTTATGGATTCTTTTTTATCTGGTAACAAAAGGAATGAAACATTAAGGAAATAGTACGTTGCTTGTTTTCAATAAAAACTATTGAAATGTCAGTGGTGAGGAATGGTAATGTCCTGTTGAGTATCGCAGGAGCGTCCTTTAAACCGTTAGATTTCGTGGGCGCCTTCTGTGCCATTTGCAGAGGATTTAATTGCACTTGCAGAAATCCTGTTAGTAAAGTCATTTGAATTCCATTATTTAATACGTATCTGTCGGAAAACGAACGGCTCCTATTTTGCATCGAATACTGAAAATAGAAGATAAAAGCGTTTGCGGTTTGGGATTTCCTTTTCAAAATTGACTTATAAATTGCTTGTTTGTACTGGCTTTATACAACCTAACTTTAAATAAAACATCATTCAGAGCGACACCTTTCCACGAAGATTACATTTTTATTTAAAAAGTGATAATATAGTAATAAATCAATAAAATATATGATAAAACGATATTAAACATAGAAGGATACAGTTTTGCATTAACGTTACTAAGGTAGATGCTGAAGATATTGGTCAGCAAAATTTAAACATAAATTTATCCGGCGTTTTATGTTCATGTTTCCACCAGTTTTTTGAGATTGTCTGGCAAAGTTGTCTCGTAAGTATTCTATGATGTGCATTGGTGTTTTAAAAGCTGAATGCGGAAGCACAAAACAGTCTAAAGGAGGCAAGTCACACAATATTAAAGAAAATTGGTTTTTACTAACTAATCTATCATCGAATAATTCTCGCAGATAATCGAGAGTAGGTTATGCAATATGTGGTACAGTAGAATCTTGTTGGAAATAGCAATTTTGAAGTTCGCCATCATGAAGTTGGTTTACAAACGGTTCAAATCTATTATTGCGATAGTTTTATCTATTAGATTTCCGTCAAAAGAGATTAGACCGACGATTGTCTTTCTGGATATAGCTAGACATGGTTCAATTTTTAAAGGATGTAAACCAGTTTTACGGGTGTAATGCGGTTTTTCAGTGCTCCATCTAGATATGTTTTGAGAATTGATACATCTACTTGGATAAAACCTTGCGTCTTCAGTAAAAACAGTTTTATTTAAAACTTTATTATGAATGAGATTTCCGTGAAACTACTGGTAATACCTAACTCTCTTCAATGAATATGGGCGTAACAATTGCTGGCACATTAAAATTTTATATGGGTGCACTTGAAGGTCTTGTGAAAGTAGAATGTGAGCCGACGTACTGAAATTGTCGGATCTTCATGGACTACATTTCTTAGGAGGTGTATTGAGTACATATATATTGTTTGAATCGACACAGACCTCTGAAATCAATCAAATGTTTATCGATAGTAACACATTTTCATAGGAATTACCAAATGGCATTTAAGCTTAACATTTGCAACAAATACAAACAAGGCAGCCTTCACGTTGGTATCAAAGCTTTAGTAGTACCTGGAGTTCTACATTTTCCAACAACCCTAGTAGAATGTTTTGTAGGACATCCAAGGTTGTTCGGTTAAATTTTAATGGATGAAGTGTGGTCTAAAATATTGTCAGAGAAAAACTCTTTGAAAATAGGTCATACGCATCTAGTACGGATTCTGCCTATCCACTTCGCCATTTTTAAGAAGTTTGCCGCATTATTAAACAATACACAGTTAAGAAAACCTGGATCCAGAAGAAGTTAATTCTGAAAAAAATTACAGAATGCAATCGTTTCTGAAAATTATTTTCTTGCAGTTGGTGCACCAAAGTGAAGTGATAGGGATGAAATACTTTTTCTTTCAGAATTCTTCTGAAACTGAAATTATACTACAACCCACATCTGTGCTTACATTTCTTTGACTTAAATGGGGATTCTCGTTCACTGCTTCTTACACTGTTAATTCATTTTCTATGTTCGGAAACGTTCTGGGCGTACATTTTCTGGAATTAACAAATTTAACTTTGTTTCTTACAGCAGTTTTAAGGCGTCTAAATAGTTTATTCACGTGGTAGTCTTCTCGTTGGATAGCGGCTAATACGAGGGCTGTACTCTTTCTGCTGAGCCTATCTAGCATGCTGTGATATTTTGAAACAAATTTTGCTTGACATTTTAAGGTAGTTGTTTACAAGTTCAATTATACTGAAAGTTGTCAAATATACTCCTTTCCCCAAGAAATCATGGAAATGAATAAAGAGCATTATCAAGCTGTGATTTTTTACAATTTCACGCGTAGCTTAAGCCGTAAAGAATGTTTTGAGGAAATCAATCGACTGTTTGGTGATTAGTCGTGTCCCTTAGCTACCGTAAAGCGGTGGTACAATGAATTTAACCGTGGTCGACTGTCCTTAAATGATAACTTTCGAGCTATTAAGCCAAAAACGGCGGTTACCGGAAAGAATATTGGTCTTGTACGAAAATGGTTGAAGAGGTTACTGCCAGGAGTATTCAAGCAACTTTAAAGATTGATGTGAAAGCAATTGACACCATTTTACATACATACATTTTATATATTTGATGGTACGTAAGCTCTGTGCCCGTTGGATTCCCTACAATTTTGCTCCAGTTCAAAAAGAAAACCGTGTTGCATTGGTGCAGATCTACACTGGATCGCGTTGACAATGGAACGTCTCGTTTGGTGTACATCATTACACGTGATCAAAAGTGGGTATGCTGCTATGATCCCGAAAGAAAGCAACAGTTGGCAGTTTGGGTCTTTGAGAACAAATCGGTTCCAACAAAAATTGTTCGTGAAAAAAGCCGAAACAAAAAGATGGTCGCCACATTTTTAGAAATTACTGGACACGTTTCCACTGTAGCCCTGGAGGATCGTCGTATTGTTAATGCTGAATGGTACACTACAGTTTGTTTGCCTCAAGTTCTCCAAAATGTTCGCGAAAAACGTTATCTTGCATCAACATAACGTTCGGGCGCACACTGCTGCTCGAACGATTGAGTATTTGAATGCCCAAAACATTGAAATAATGGGTCATTCGCCGTATAGTCCAGACTTAGCACCTAATGATTTCTTTTTATTTCCGCGTGTAAAAAATAAGTTACGGGGTTTACGTTTTACGGCCGAAGAAGCGGTTGAAGCATTTAATAATGAAATAAATAACCTAACGCTGGAAGATTGGGGAAAATGTTTTGAAGATTGGTTTTCACGGATGCAAAAATGCATTGACTGTGAAGGGGAATACTTTGAAAAATTATAAATAAATGTGTTTTGTCAATAAATTTTGTATTACTTTACTAAGCGCAGCAGAAAGAAAACAGTCCTCTTATATAAACTGCAGGCTGCAGCTGCATTTCCGCGGCATTCACCTAAAATAAGCAATAATTGTTTTTCGCTATTTGAAAACATTTTTAAAATTTAAGTAAAATGACAGCTCGACTTAGTATCGGCATAGGTAGGCAACATTAATCGATTTTATTAAATTAAAGAGGTAGTGATTTCGCTTATATGTTAGGTATATAGCTTAGCTGGCCCGTCCTGTATATTGAGAATAACTTGCGAAATAGAAGTATATCATGACATTAGTTTCAAATTTTCCCGAATTTGAGTAAATGTACAGAATCTAAGGCAAAAGTAGTCTCCAAACCTCTTTGAAATATTTTAAATTATAGTGAAGTACGTAATACAGGGTGGCGCACAGCCGACTGATACATTTTAAATTATTGTGGGAGTAGAAATATTTATTTTAAAACAACGAAACATGGATTTTATATTAAAAAAAACCACCAAATTTTATATTTTAATTATTACATCAGACAGGTGACCGCTATCTTTGTCAATACATTGATGTAAGCGATTCACAAAGCTGTTAAATACCCTATATAATAACTCTTGATTGATTGTGTTAATTGCTTCACGTATTGCATTATTTAATTCAGCAATTGTTCTAGGGCGATTTTGATATACAAGTTGCTTTAAATATCCATATAAGAAGAAATCCAAAGCAAATAAGTCTGGTGACCTTGGTGGGTACGCAATTTCCGCATTGCGAGAAGTGACTTGGCCGAACATCGTCTAACAGCTTGCATGCATACACGAGAACTATGGTCAGTAGCACCGTCTTGTTAATAGTAAATTTCTGCTCGATTTATATCCATTCTTTTTAACTCCACCTGCACAAAATTTTGTAACATATCGATGTAACGTTCAGAGTTGACTGAGACACCTTGTTCGTTTTCGTTTTCATAAAAATACGGTCCCACCACTCCAAACACTCCAATGCGTAACTCTTGGCGAATGTAAAGGTGTTTCATAGATTTGTCGGGGATTGTCTTGGGACCAATAACGCATATTTTGTTTATTGACCCAGCCCGATAAATGAAAATGGGTTTCATCAGTCATAAATATCAAATGCAGTCTGTCTGGATTTTCATTTAGAACTAAGGTCCATTGCTCCATTATAATTCCTAAACATTAACTTGAATACTTACACTACCTGTTACAAATGGCAAAGTTTTGTTTGAACAGTCACTTTAACAGAAAACAGAACACAAAATGTATCAGTCGGCTATGCGCCACCTTGTATATTACAATAAAATTCTTAGGAGTTTACAAGTAGCACTTTAACATCAATCGTATCCCTGAAAATTTGTTTTGTAATTTTTGTTTGCGTAATATATGTAGGTAGTAAAAACAACTTTTAACAGGATATTTCTAATTCGACAAGGTGTAAATCTATCAGGCTATTTTAAGATATCGTGTATTTTTG
Source organism: Limonius californicus (assembly GCA_014611495.1). Classification (NCBI taxonomy): domain Eukaryota; kingdom Metazoa; phylum Arthropoda; class Insecta; order Coleoptera; family Elateridae; genus Limonius; species Limonius californicus. The sequence continues at coordinate 5,458 of JABXWE010007796.1, forward strand.
AGTTAGTAGCAAGTGAGTAGTAAATTGTAGGATAGTAATATTGATTAGTATCGCACCAAGACTATTTCAAAATATTAAACTAAAATTATTGTGAATTCATACTATTTGCCACTTGAAAAATTAGAATTAGATACTTAGGATTACCTAAGCCCAACCTAAAGCGACCTGGCATTCAGAAATCAAATATAGCTATTTACATGGACAAGCCATTATACTCGTTTTCCTGACCGCCACGTGTCATAATGCTTTCTACCTGAACGCTGAACTGCAGCCAATATAAAAGACTGCACGTATTGTCTTTACATACATGAGAAATTAAAGTGTTAACGCCCTTGGCATTGTTCTGTTTGTAATAAAATCAGATAAACCCTGAGATTGGGATAGTGTGCATTATTTTCTTAAAATATGGTAAAATAAGGTGAAAAAATTTCACAAAATTAAGTCCACATATATCATAAACGTAGGTTGATTTTACCGCATTTTTACACTACCTTCGGAAATCTTTTTAATCACATGTAATTATTACTTGCTCGATATTTTACCCCCTTATTTAGATCGTGTAGATGTTATCTACTAGTTAAAAAATAGCGCAAGTAGGAAGGTCGCATATTAACGAAGCTAGGATGTTGTTGATGTTGTTTGATTGAGCGAGATCTAGGACGTAGTTTTCCAAGCATCTCTTTGTACTCAGGCCATATTTGATCCATTGTACACTGTAACTACGAATTATGTCTATCTGGGGTAAATCCAGTGGCAGTATGGGCTTCTTTCTAAGCGCTGAAATTGTTTTCTTTATTTTTGAATAGCGTGAGCTGATAGCACCGCGTTATTTCCATTAATGTTGTAACAACTGCGGAAGACTCGCCGCTTAATTACAAAACTTTTGTTATTTTTGTAATTATTTATGGCAAATGCACGATGCTTCTAGACAACTGTTGCATTATATTGTATTGTATTTTGATTGAGGGAGATCTCTGACGCGGTTTCCCAAGCACCTCTACGCATAGCAGCCATTATTGGCTCATTGTACCTTCTAACTATGAATTTTGCCTATTTGGGGTAGTTCCAATCACAGTAGTGGTGTTTAGAATGTCACACACCATAGAGGCACGGGATCTGCAACTTGTAATAAAATGTCGTTAATCTGACAAGAACTAACAAGTGACACCAGTCTACAACCATTATCCGTTGGAAAATAGAATGACAGTCAAAATCCCCGGGTTCCATTACTCACCTTGTACAATGTGATTAATACTAATAGAGTGTCACGGAGAAGCATAATTCGTAGAAGTTTGTAGGTTTCCATTCACTGTCGCTGTTATTGGCACCTAAACTAAGTGGTAAGTCCTCAGACAGTCATGTCTTAATACGGGTAGGGGAGGGTGGTCCACAGTGAGACGATTTTTTTTTACTTCACATTTTTTCAAAACTAGTTCTATATTTATTTAAGAAAAGTGGTTTATAATGTAACTAAACCTTTATTTTAGTAAACAACGTAAGAAAAATGAACATAAACTTAAAAACTAAAATACAGGAAATATTTATTTTTGACGTTGCAAATAGTCTCACTGTGCCCCATGGTGGTCCACAGTGAGACTTAATGTGGTACACAGTAAGACACCGTTCATTGAACATCTAACTGACCAAAATTAACCTCAAACTGAACACATTGGTTTTGCCTTTTTGTTTTCCCAAATAATGTTGGAACTGGCAAAATCATTACTATGTCTTTGGACAAAACACTAGTCACTTCTGGAACGTTTGGGTAAACAAATTTGTTTGTTTTATTTCTTCTCCGCAGATAACTAATATCATAATCGGAGTCATTGGATATCTCACTTAAAATTTTGCCAACAAAATATTTGATGGATTTCTTCCCAGCGAACTTCACAATCACGTAGTCATTGATGGCGGCATTCCTATCTAGTTCCTCAAATCCGGTTATAGGAGCATCCATGTCCACATCATATTCAGATGAGCTATATAGAGGCTCTGTTTCGTCGCTTGATGAACTAGTTTCCGGCTCTAAAACTTTTCTTCTTATTATATTTGCTTCAGCTTTGCGTTTTTCGCCGCTCTTTGTTTCCAACTTCAATTTTTCCGGGGTGTCTGTTGGAATAAAACTTTTTCCGCGCTTTCTATTTTGTACCTGTTTTCTCTGAGCAGCTTTGGGAAACCCTCGAAACTCCTGAGGGGTTAAAAGTGCTTTCGTTGTTATGGTTGGGGCTTTAGAATCATCGCCAGTGGCTGAATCTGTTTCACGTAAACCTACAGGAGAGGAGATGGTATTTTTATAACATCAATATTTGAAGTAGTAACATCCTCTTGCTGCTGTTTGCCGTTTTTAGTAGAATCTAAAACTGATGATTCAGTAATAGTATTTGAGGATGTGGACGGTTGAGCCCTATCTGTAACGCAGCTAGGAAGAAAATCGTCTTCTGTAAATACATCTTGATTATACAGAAAAATACCTGACTTACGAAAGCCCGATATTATGTTAATAGGAGTCATGGAATGTCGAAATGCACTGGTAATACACTCTGATATATCGTAGATAGTCATTGGAATGCCAGCGTGGTGCATAAGCCAGGAGTCGACAGCTCGGTTGTAGTGTGCTTTAAACGAAAAATAAACGCCCACATCTAATGGTTGCAATTTATTGCTACAATGAGGAGGGAAGGTTAAAATAGTCACCCCATTAGACTTGGCCAAGTCAATACATTCAATTGAAAGGTGACTTTCATGGTTGTCAAAGAGCAATAATGTTGGGTTTTCCAATGAGGAGTTTGTATGGCTTATAAAGTGGCGCATAACTTCCACAAATAGTTCGCTGTTCATCCAGCCGGAGGGTGTTGCGAGTCCCAAGCTACCAGGCGGTGCATTGCGAAGCATGTGCGGTTTAAAATGCACCCTAGGAAATATGATAGCTGGTGGAATCGTGTTTCCTGAGGCACTTATAAAGCAGCAGGTTGTTACTAACGATCCTCGCTCACCACTAGTGACTTGACTCACTTGTTTGACTCCTTTGCAAGCGATAACTTTTTTTGGTTTCTGGACGGTGGTCGTCCCAGTTTCGTCCAAATTCCAAACCCTAGAACCATTGGCAAAACTTTCGTGTCTGCTTAAGACCTGCTTTAATTTATCAAAGAAAATTCCCACATTGTGTTTATTAAAAGATGTAGCACGCGAGAGGCTACAACCTTCTGGCTGTCTGATACTTAGGGTAGGATGTCGTTTTAAAAACCCTCTCATCCATTCCAGACCGGCAGCTTTGTTTTCTGACCATTTATTTGGAATCTGGATATTATTTTTTTGTGCCATTTCGTACGCTAGACGACGACATCCAAGAGCTGTTAGGCCGTAATTCATTTTTGAACACATCCCAAGGTAGTCTGCCAATGCATCTTCTTGTTCTTTCCTCATAATTTGACGGCATTCGTAGAAGGGCCTCATTCGAACTTCTTCATTATCGGTGTTATTTTTTTGTTTTTTCACGTACCTAAAATTTAAAAGAAAGTGTTTATTACCCAAGTAAGCTCTTTCATACGAGGCTAATTATACGCTTCTTTCGTATTACAATTTACCTTGCTAAAGTCTGAAATGAAACCCCCTTTAGTTCCGCTGCCATTCGCAATGAAAATCCTTCGTCTATAACTAGTTTTACGGCAGTTTTCATTTGGTTTTCGGAAAAGGACCCTATGTTAGTTTTTCTTTTTCTATTCCTTGCCATTTTCTAAAAAATGTAAAATGAACTTATATTACCTAATGTTCCTGCGCATGATGGGGCACAGTGAGACGCGTCTCAGTCTGCCCCACCTAGGATTGTCTTACTGTACCCCACAGGTACCATATTAATAAATCATAACGTTTTTTGTAAACTAAATTAAAACAAAAAACTATCGCAACGTAAGTGCATGCACAAATAGCTAAACTTTACTTACCACCAATTTCAAAATTCTAACTGAAGGCACGTCAAAGAAACACTAATCGACACGACGTATGCAAAATTTACTTTTGTAAGAAAAATTGTCACAAACACTGCCCTACAGACAAAAACAAACTGAACTGGCACAAAAGTTCGTTAGTGGATCTGACACGTAAAAATAAGTTTTAGCAGGGAGTGGCGTAAACAACGGTGTTGCCAGAGCCTCAGAAATTGTACTGTCTCACTGTGGAACATGTCTCATTGTGGACCACTCTCCCCTATACGGCCGGCGGTCTGGATTTATCTGGTCTATAATTTCTATTTTCTGTAAATCCAACGCATCATTAATAAAATCGTCCATAATTAACAAAAACTAATAGAAGTGCGAAAATGGTTATGATTTAATTTTGGCGTTTTTAATAAGACAGTTATTTTTTACCATCGTGAGAATTCGTAAATTTTCGCAGCTTTTATCCAACAGATACGACGCTATCGGGTACTTTATTTGGCTGCTAAGTTTATCCTCCAGATAAGGCGGTTAACTATTGGATAAGAGCTAACTTGATATGGAAAGACAGAAAATATCGTTATCTGTAAGATATATCTGAAAGTTGACTAACTGAGACTTTATCTGGATATCGAAAGACGGGCCCTTAGATCTGATAATGATTTCATTATAAATAAAATAATAACTATAATTTAAACGTTGTCGTAGCACATTCCAAATACATATTGCTGTTCTTTTTACACGAGAATTCTGAACTTAAATCGTATGTATACAGAGCATATTCCACACCATTCTTTGTTGTCCTATATTTAGGTCTTGCAGCAAATTAAGAAGAATTAACGTCCATGCCGTTCATGTTTCAAATTGATATTATGATAGTCCAGTGGTTGACTGTTTGTGTCTGGTGCTAAGAGACCCACGTTCGTATTCCACTGAGGTCAGTGTTTTTCTCGGGCGAGATAAAAACTGTAAAACACTCATTCACAATTTAGATGCCAAAAGAATATCCCCTACCCTATTCCACCTTCATGATATTACTAGAAGTATTTGAACCATCGGTACCCTCCGATTCTGAATCAGATTCCCCAATTGTAATAATGAAAGGAGGAATATTTTCAAACGATAAATTTCCCAAACGTTTTGTCCAGTCTTCCGAAATAAGTTTTTCACAATGCTCACAGAAATTTTGCTACATGTCGGGGGTACATTTTGAAAGAGCCTCCCGCCGTAAATTTGCAGCATTGTCTTTCGATTTGGCTGCGGATTTATGTGCTTATTGTAATAGGTCTTACAAAACCCCCATGCCATTTCAATTGGGTGGTATTGACAATGGTATGGAGGCAATCGAAGAACCTCATATTTGCGCTTTTTCAAAATTTCGTGAGTTACGTATCTTTTATTTCCGTCTGCTGTAAAAGGTTTAATTAACTCCCAAAGTTTTTTCTTAGTAATTTTGCCTTGAATTTCGACATTGTGGTGGTTAATCAACCATTCCTGCAATACACTTTTTTTTGCAAGAAAATGTGGGCGGCTTGTCAAACTGCACTGAATGATACGGTGCGTTGTCCATAACCACGACAAATTTTCCTTGCAACTTGCCCAAAGCAGGAATCAGCTGATTAAACAACCAATTTTGAAAAATTTCCCCATTCATGGTTTTATGATAGTCCCTGTCTTGTTCTTTGAGTCTAGTAACATGTCGCACCCTTCCAAACCTAAATTGCATCCCGCATTCAAAATCGTGAATCTCTTCCCCTCACTTTTAAATGTGGCTGGGTTACTTTTAAGATCGATTTCGTGTACCCATAGACGACTCGCGGATCCATTTTGGTAGTTCTAAGTTTCGTCTAGGTACACGAATGTCACATTTTCACTAGAATTTTGATATCGGAGAAATTGTCTCAAAAATTTAATTTTTGATGCAACGACGTGTTTTTGTTCACATAAAATTTTGCGTCCATTTTGTGTTTGTAACCCACTGCTTTAATAATGTTGAATAAAGTAGTCCTGCCCCCCTTGTATTCCAAATTTTCGCAAGAGTCAGCAAAGAGTTTGTCGAGAGTAAAATGTTCATTCTTCAGATGATGCTGCCAAATTTGTCGTAAATCTTTTCTAAACGTGTAATTTAGAAAACGTCCGTCTTAGCACATTTACTACAGGTCAACCATCCTAGCTTGGCCTCTGAGATGCGCAGATCAAGGAGCGAGACGCTCACTGTGCAACAAAGACAGAAGACGGCAAGTCCCATAAACGTACAGTGTGGTTAACAGTTATTCTTACCTAAGTATTTCCGATTAAGAGAATAACCTAAATTACAATTTTAAGGGAGGATTACTTGTTAATTTGAAAATAAAATAGGTACATATATTATAGATACATAAAATTAATGATAAATTAAGCACAAAATGACATATTCAAAATAATGGAAACAAGTAAGAAAGGGTGGTTTATAGTTACCTAAATGATAGGGACAATTAAATTTACATGTCATTAAATAACGATTTCCAGTTCAATTGTAAGTATTCAATGCCAAAACAGGTAAAATTTTATTAAGGTGTGCATTTGAAAGGCACGCATTAAAATTTGCTTTAATAAGTAGGTATCAAGCTAGGTACCTGTCAACAAAATAAAACAATATCTACCTAATAACTGAATTTAATAATAAAATATTTTTTACAAAAAATATATCTACACGCAAAATTTACAAAGTAACATAGATTTTATTGTTGTCAACAAATAGGTTTTGAGCAACAT
>JABXWE010007801.1:0-37602 GCA_014611495.1 Limonius californicus
GTAGCTCGGATAGGTTGGCCGTATGCCTTTCACGCAGCTGTCTCGGGTTCGAATCCGGACGCCGAGGTCGGTGGTTTTTTTCTGAGCGATAAAAAACGCTAAAACGGCCCTTGTTCTCGGATAGCAAGTAAAATCGTAGGTCCCGTGTCCAAGTGTTGTTGGGCACCTCAAAAGAACCCTCAAACAGGCTAAATTTCCAGGTGTGGTAGGATCGCTCCCTGGCGTCGGTGGTTAGCCATAGTAGCAGAAATAGGCCGACGTTAAATAAAAAATAAAACAAACAAACAAGAAACTACAATCACTATTCCTTTAACAAAAAGTCCAACTATCAGAGCAGTTTTATTTTTCAATTGAGATTTATTAAACTACATACAGTTTAACTCAATTGAATCGGATATTTTAGAAACCACATAAATCCATGAATCCTACTTTTGAGAAAATTGAGAAAAATGGTTTTTCTTGAACACATGATTTTCTACATGGGATTTTTCTCCGAATTTGTGTAGTATAAGGGGATTTCGCTTTAAATTTTATCATTGCGTTTAAGTTTTGCTTATACTTTATTAGGAAAAAAATCAGAAGGGCGCTGGATTTATGTTGTTTCTAAAATAAACATAATTTTTTGGAAATAAATAACAGGATGAACCAAAATACCAATTTAATAAGAACTCTGATTATTGCATATAAAAAATAAACCTAATTCAGTAATTACAAACATAAAAACAATTATGACTCGACAGCTGAGTCGTTTTCACCTCCAGCAGTTGGCCATTCAAAGATTTTTTTATAAAAATCTTGAATATTCTGCAAACTTTTGGATACTTTTCATTTTCTTTAAACTTATTGGTACTTTTCTTCCCAGGCAAGCCATTTCGTTTGGAAAGCTGGTGATTTTTGCTGACGTAGACAGCTTAAATTCATATTCCACCATTCCACCACATGCTATAATGTAACTTTTTCGTTCTTCCACGTGCGCAAAATGCATAAAGGAAGTAATGTTAAAGGAAATTTTATCTTCTGTTTTTACATTTCGTCCATAAGAATCCGCAGACTAGAATTTGAGCCACGATGACTTATAATCCTTTATGAATGTGTTATCATAATCAATCATACGAACAGTAAAAATTTTTTTGCACTTGGGCTAACAATCAGTTTGGTGTATTGCTTTGGTAAATAAATTCTATCGTTTTTTTAATATTCCTTTTTAATACAGCAAAATCCCTGACGCAGGGCATGTAGGAATTTCCTTTGATTGGAAAATATCGATTCATGCTTTTGAAACAACCAAGATCTACAAGGGCTGCACCCATTCTAATCGTAGCATGGTTTTTGTTCGGCCCCCAATATCCATCGGAAAATATGTGGAGATACTTAATATCATTAGAAGTCTCGTTGTCGATATACTCAATTACAAAAAAACAAATTTCGTTTGGACCTTTTTTGCTAAACCTTTATAGTAGATATAGAAATACCTTTTACCGGTTTTCATATTATCGATGTTAAAAACATTCACTGTTAATCGATACAGATAGAATGTGTCTTGAACGGGAATTGAAGGCAGTGTAAAAATTTGCATATAGTTGACAGAAAATTCTGCAACTGTTTGATCATTTTTACATAAATGTTCCATATCTTGCATTTGTATATAAAATTTCTTCGCCCTTCTTTGATGCACCATCTTTTCAGCCACTGCTACTCGTTTTGCTACATTGTTTAAAGTTTTTGACCTTATTTTTGTTGATAATATTTCACAGGTACCACATGTGTCCACCTGTGGGCGTCCAAATGATAACTTAATCTTTCTTTGAAAATGTTCCGATACAAACTATATTTTACGTCAGCATGATCAGATTGAACTAAAAAACATCCATGCATGGTTTTCATATCTAATTTTTGGCTCAAATAGCGATATTCACGGCCGGTATAATAACCATTTTTCACTGGAAATGAACGTACGTGATTCTCTATAGCTTTTACAAATTCTCCAGATTTTGCATGTCCAGGAATTTTCTCGCCTCGCTTGTCTTTCACTGTTTCTCCATTAGACAGGAGATTGGTTAATCTCCGAATACGATATCAGTTATGCTGTGTACACTCGCAAATGCTTTTTTACAAACACTAAATTTTCCTGAGCTCGAAGAAACGAATATCTATAGCTATTTGCATGTTTTCTTACAAAAACTGCATTAGCTTTTGGGCGTCTGCGTGCAACTTCAGTACATTCAATAAATGCTTGCAAGTAAGCATCTTGTTCATTATTTGTATCACAGTCGTAAAATTCATTAAAAGTTTTGGTTTTGCCTCCATCATGTATTTTCAGAAAGCATTTTTTCTTACAACTGTACGAATAAAAAGGGTACTGTATAGAACAACCCATAGAAATTATTTAGGTTATCAACTTACCTACAAGATTCTCCCATTGTCTTTCTATTTACAAACAGTTCCTTTACAGTTTTCATAATTGTCTCCCTTTACTGGGGCTTTCTTAATATTTTTGCACTTATATATAACCTAGTCCCAGGTATGAGATTGAGAATGCATAATATTCTGATGTATTACAGAAACCACATAAATCCTGGACTTATGTGATTTCTAAACTAAACGGATATTTTAACGACCTGCTGTACGAACTGTGATGCACGGATGTATGTGGTTTCCTCATGAAACACGCAGATATATGAGAAAACCCTAAATCTAAAAATGCACTCCATTTAAAAAAAATGTGGATTTATGTGGTTTATAAAATAACTCATTCAATTGTAGTAAAGGCTTTGAGACTTCAAATGTTTGCTCATCATATCCAATAAACATATATCCGAGAAACTTGCAAAAATTATATACAGTATTAAAAATTAAAATACAGTGTTTATTATCAACAAAAACATATTTTCACACTCAAAATACATTCAGAATCTTAAAATAACCATTATCTACCATCAAAAGAGCAAATAATTTTGCCAATATTTTGTTTACAGCACAATTCTTTAATATCGCTCATGATTTTTCATCTTATCAGTCAATACTTTATTTTCATCCTTGTCCTAGTCATTCTTATTTTTTTCCTCATTTCTAGAGTTTCTGGAGATCTAATTGTCTTTTTTCCCTGTTTGCATTTTCTGCTTTCTTTTCCTTTAATCTTCTTTGGTTAAGGATCCTCTATTCTCGTATTATTTTCTTATTCATTCTTTACTTTTCAGAATCGTCTTCACATTCATTATTTTTCCGTTTTATTAGCCTGTTCTGGAGACCTAACCATCTTTTTACTCATGAAAATATTTCTATTTCTCCCTGTCTATTTCATCCACCATCTTCAATTGAGGATGCATCCGCTTCGTAATTATACCTCAACATTTTTCTGTAAATTTGCTGTTAAAATATGCAACCAGACCAGATCCAAAATTTGTCCAACAAGTTGTTATACAAATACTGCATGTATCTTTATCACTCATACTAGTATCTGCTTACAATATTTTAGGTTACAACAAAGAATTGCAAAAGCTACTTCTCCCAGTTTGTAGTGGTTTTTTTCTTGCCTACTCATTTGCTAAACCACTATGTATTACTTCACTCTGTTGAATTAAACCTTAGATATAATCCAAAAATTTAGATTAGATTTTGTAATACTAAAACACGTTTCACTCAAGGCCACAACCAACTTTCCATGTGGCGCAAGGTGCAGGAGACCGTGTTCTGTTATGATCTGTAATAGACTTTCTACAAGACTTTTTCTCTTGCAAATTAGCATCTGAACGTTAACTTGGTTTAGTTTATATTACGGTAGAAAATACATTTTTTAAAATGATCGTGCATCGACTAAGGCATAGATCTTCATTCCATATTTGTTAGGCTTTGAAGGAATATATTGGCTAAATGAGCATCTTCCTCGTAAAGCTTCTGGCTTTTCATCAATGGTCAGCTACTCAGTTAAATTGTAATTCTGCTTGCAATTATATACAAAATGATCAAACAATTGTCTGATATGTACAAGCTTATCAAACTGTATTCTTTCATTGAGAGTTTTTTGGCATCGAATGTCAGATACCTCAGTAGACCGATATTCTGACATACACAGGCGGAATATTTCCACTGACGCACCGTTTGTTTTCCACATATCCCCGGTATTGAGATGGCTAATTTTCCTCACTGCAGACATGTAAAGTAATCCCAGTAATGCTCGAATCTCTTGTACTGAAGTTGGCCTAGCATTTCATAAGCAGTTGTAATTGTCTTGAATGCTCTCAATAGACTTATTGGTATTTTCAACAATAATGTCTAAAATAATGGCAAAGAAGCAGTTCCAAATATCTATTATATCAGTTTTTCCTTTTGTGGGTCCTCTTACACTCGGTTGTTTAATAAAAATGTTTTTAGATCTAACACGAACATTTTGTGGAGGCCGGGGTTTTCTCCATTTCATTGCATTATCTTTTCCTATAAAATATAGCCCTTGATTATCAGGATCATCTTCTAATTCTGAATCTAGTTCTTGTTCAAACTCACTATCACTTGTAGGTTTTTCAACGCAATGCTCTTCATCTGAATCATCGTCGTCAAACTCATGTCAGCCTGGTTCTCTTCTAATATCGCCAATAATCTCGCTTGCTCCCTCTTGTAATCACCCATAGTAACTGCAACAATATTAAGATAAAGAAACAAAATAACAGCGCTATAAACCTTAGTTACCTTAGAAAAAGTGACCATAAACTGGAGAACAAAATACAAACAACTGTAGCACCAGTAATTGCGCACCGTGTTAAGATTTTTCTTGAACCATTTTCCATCTATTACTATATGTTTGCGACAGACAAAAGATGTAGAGGCTCTCATCCCTCTACCTGCCCCTGTTAAAAAAATTAAAAGGTGTTTCATGACACATGGTCGCTGAGACAGTAGCGCCACTACTGGAAGGTTAATCTTATATTGCATACAAATTGTTTGTAAAATCAGTAAACCATGAACTGTTATGAAAAACACTTGTTATTACCAAATATTTTGCAGGTACGAATGAGTGCAATTACATATCTACAGCGAGCACTGTTAGTACACGATTTACAAACACTGAATGGTCCAGAATGGGAAGCTTGTTTCCATAGAGTGCTTTTCCCTCTTTTAACTCAACTGCTCCAACCCATTGGACCACATGATGCTCAAGCCATGGAAGAAACTCGAATGAGAGCTGCTACTGTTTTATCAAAGGTATTATCTAATAAACATTTGTCTCATATTAAATTTCGACCAATATATTATGATTGCAGGTATTTCTTCATCACCTCACACCGTTATTATCACTGCCAACTTTTACATCTCTTTGGATAACGATACTCGATTATATGGACAAGTACATGCATGCAGACCATAGCGATTTACTGTTTGAGGCTATTCCAGAATCCTTGAAGAATATGCTTTTGGTAATGGACTCTGCGAAAGTATTTGAGGGGCAAGAAGGTCATGCGCAATTGTGGGCTGTCACATGGGATAGAATAGCAACCTTTTTACCACATATGAAAGAAGAATTGTTTCGGGAGCGAGAAAATGCTCTTGCAAAAGAAGAAATTGCCCAGGTATTTATTGAAATGTTGCCTGTATAAACAGAATATCAAAATTTATCATGATTTGACTTGCCTCAAGTCATTCAAAATTGATCTTCAATTTTTTTTTATTATTTAACACTGTAGTGTTTATGAAGCTGTGTGAGAATTACATGTGTGATTTAATGCGGGATGTATTAAATACAACTCCCACCATTGCAAACGCATAATAAAATAATATTGCGTCAAAATACTGCTATTGCTCCTTTTTTAACATAAGTACCAATATCTTCCAAATTTTTATTAAATGGAAATGTAGTGTAAGTACTTCATCTGCTTCTTCTTCGTACATTCTTTTGCCCTTTAGGGCGTTGGATTGGGTTCCGTACTCCCAGTTTCCTTAATCTACTTCTTCCATTTCTTTGGGTTCTGTGCCAAGGTTATCATTTCATTTAGGGTTTTTCCTCTGCTTGTCCCCACTTCCTCTATCCAGGTTTTCCTGGATCTGCCTCTCTTTCTTTTTCTTCTTTTTCCTGTCTCTAATACTTTCTTGACTGTTCTTTCTGGGTCCATTCTTGCCATGTGACCATACCGGTTCAGTTGTCTAGTTTCCAGTCTTTCCATGATAGGTTATTTTTTAGTCATATTCCTTATTTGTGAGTTTCTTACTCTTTCAATTGTTGTCTTTCCCGCTATTTTCCATGGCATTGATTTGGAATTCGTGCTTTTTCAGTGCGACCCATGATTCACTAGCGTATAATATCATTGGTATGGCCATTACGTTGTACACTCGCGTCTTTGTGATCGTGTCCATATCATTTTTCTGTAGTAAAGTTTTATTTACTGCATGGTATATGCACATTGCCTTTTGCCTTCTCTTCGCTATTTCCCGGTCTATGTTTCCGTCCTTTGCTGTTACACTTTCCAAGTATTCGTAGACTGTTACTTCTTCTAGTGTTTTTTATTGGTATAAATCTATTCTTTCCTCTTCTGTTCTATTTTTAACATTTATTAACATTATTTTACTTTTGTGTTGATTTCCATTTTTAGCTTTTGATTTCTTGTACCCACACATCGCTCATTCAATACAATGTCATAACTCAAAAAACCTAAATGTTGAGAAAACACAATTTAAAGTTTCGAATTGCTGTCATTCGGGCACGAAGTAGTTAACAGCAATCACTTTGATATATTTTGGTAGAATAATCAATAACAATCATACATGTAGTACTTAATTTTTCTTAGAAACATGATAAAAGTCTACCAAAACAATAAAACAACTTTTTATCCAGACTTGTGACATTATTACTACGCAAACAGATTTTGAAACACGTCATAAGTTGAAATATGACGTTCTTGCTAGAAAACAGAATCGTCTTTATGATGATAATTTTTATATAATATTTGAGTTTGGATTTACTCCTGACAGTCTGTCGACCTGAAATTAATACAAATAGGAATTCACGAAGATACACATTTTTATTAAATTTTTGTTTTATTTTTTAACAAGTTAAGAGTTATAAATTTGAATAAAAATTAATGTAATATTTTGGAATGTGGTTCTTACTGATCATATCCAAAAGATCACCCTTTTTTTTTCTGCGAGGCCAGGTTTTGTACTAAATACACGTTTCAAAATTATTTTGAGTTAGTATTTACTTGTTTTTTTCTTATATTAATCTTGGTCTCCTGAAATTCGTCATTGTAAGAATATTTATAATACACCGAAGTTGGAGATTCTCTGTCAACTCTAATTACTTTTACTCATGAAACTTGAAATTTGGCATATTCATGGGTCCAATGTTGGAAGCTATCTCCTTGATGTCATAAAAATCTTCGTAGCTCAGCTCATTTACAGTAAAAGGTAGGTACTCCCTGCTTTTTTGCAGCTCGAATGCCGGCAATGAACCCGTCAGGTGTATAAATTGGTCCACCACATAATTGCCGTTTCACCTGTCTTTCAATGAGTGAATGGGCTGAATCGGTATCCGGCTAAAATCACTCCGGTCAAAATCACTCCAACAAGAACCACTCCAAGCAATAATCACTCCAAACGAAAACCCCTCCGACAACAAACACTTTAGTAAAAATCACTCTTGTAAATAATCACTCCTGTGAACAATCACTCGCATAATAAATCAAGCAAAAATATTGGTGCTCATACATATTTATTATTGCAATCTACAAAATAATATTAAGAATAATCAGGGGTTAATTTATTTATAATAAAAGAGTTAATACATACATGTATAGCTGCATACTAAACGTTTAAATTTATGTTATGAGCAACACCGTGCAATAAGGTTGTTTTATCAGGTGGGTCGTATCTCTGTACACAATTTCGGAGCGTAGTGTTAACATCTCGATATATTTTTTTTGTGCAGCTGGATTTCTCCCTTGTATATAATGTTCCATGGTAACTTCATTTAGACTTTTTTCCTTCCTTAAACAATCGATTAGTTTCCATATGCTTGGATGATGCGCTCCAACCATGTCAGTAAATCTCCTGTGCCAACCTTCCACAGAATTATTTGTACGTGGAAGATTAAGAATATATATTAAGTGATTGTTAACAGGAGTGATTATTTTCAGGAGTGATTTTTACTAAAGTGATTTTTGTCGGAGGGGTTTTCGTTTGGAGTGATCATTGCTTGGAGTGGTTCTTGTTGGAGTGATTTTGACCGGTGTGGTTTTTACCGGAGTGATTACTTCGGAGTGATTTTGACCTAGACCCGGCTGAATCGCCCTCGTTCTGTGTGTGGCCCTTAATCAGGAATTTATGTGCGATTGATTTTATACCGAGACAACGTACGGCATATAGATACAGGGCAAACATGAATTTATTTTTTTGTTGGCCCACGCAGTTATCGGATAAAAAAATAACTTCAGCATCAGACGTGGTAGCTTTTTTCTGCAGATATTTCAACACGCAAGTACCTAATTCATTTACACCTCGATGGGCGTTGGACTCATCCCAAACATAGTATTCACAACTATTGGTTTGCAAGTCATAAATGGTAAAATTAAGTACATTTAGTTTCGATTTATAATAGAACACCGATACATCTTCTTTGGGTATTTGCGTAACGGCTTGAAGGTCATACACTGCCACAACACCATTAAAGTCTTTCTTCTCCTTATCGCGTTTGTTTTCTTCTCTTGACAAATTCTTTTCAACCAGATGAAGATGATATTTCTCCTTTAAATTCTTATTTTCATCGTTAGTGGCGTTTTCGTATGCCCTACAAGTTTCGCATAAATCTTTTTCGGGAACGAAAAAAGAAATATTAAATTCCTCCCGAAAGATCCGGTGAAATATTGTGTAGGTTCCGTAAGGTTTGTTGTTGTCTTGGCAATTCACAACATAATCTCTATGGATGTCTGCCAATGAGTGACTACCATCTATGAATTGTTGTGATGTATTTGCTTGGGTATAGTGGCTTTCAACTTTTGGAATTGAATTGATATGCTATCGTATACCTTAGCGTATTGCTGGGTCAACCGTCTTGTGCTTCCCGTGTTTTCCTCTTTGATCTTGTTCAAGTAGTACATCTGCGACCTTATTGCGTTTTTCCTGTACTGTGCGTACTGTTTGATCATTTATGTCTAAAGTATTTTTAAAAAACACTTTACATACTCAAACTTTTTGACTATCTTTACTGAAGTAGAACGGATTATTCTCTTGTCGTGGCTTTCTTGTACCACCAACACGAGTGTATCAATATTTTGGTACAATAGCCGTCATACATATATTGATAAACTGTCTCTGCTTCTCAATTTGAGCTAATGCCCAATATGCTGAGAAAAGCTGCTGCCTTTCTTCCTGACTGAATTTAGGTGAACACTGCAGTTTACATTTCTTTCTGCACGGAACTTTCATCTGCCTTCGTTCTCGGATTTTTTTTGTTCATTGTATGGGTTTGGTATGCCTCTCCACTATTTCTCAGTTTCTTTACATCAATGAAGATTCCTTTTCCACTTTTCTGCATTTTTTCTTCGTTTAACACCTTTCTTGGGAGGGCTGACCAAAATAGGAATGATCTGGTTAGATATGGGTGCATTATTGCTACTGAAATTGTTGTCTATGGGAGAAAGCGCAGTTATGGCGCTCGTAGTATTTTGTTTTATGTGTTCATCAGAATCGTCTCCTTCACTGCCGCTATTTTCATTGTTGTTGGGCATGTACATCTTGTCGTTGACAATATCATCACAATCTTCAGAGGACGACTTGCTGCTTCCAGAAGATGATGAAGCAGAGGATCTGGCAGACGAGGAATTGGAAGACGAGGAACTATGAGTATTTGAACGACTTGCGACAGTATAATTGATTGGATTTCCTGTATTGATAAGAAAACAAAAAATATAATTTCGCACGGAATGGCTTAAACTTCAATAACATTTTTATTTGTTTATGAAAAATATAATTACCAGTTTCATTGGAAGGCTCTTGCGTTGACATGGCAGGTGTGACAAGTTCATTTTCCAGAGCATGTGCTGAATCTTCATGTTCACTGGCATGTACCATTTCAGTGATAAGTTCCTTTTCATTTGTCGACAATTCCATATTAGTCGACTGTTGTACTTTTGCGTGCTGACACATAAGTTTCCCACGAGAATTCATAGGGAGCTGAGCATAAAGCAAAAATAATAAATATGTTTTAATAATGTTTAAAAGTATTTCAAAATTAGACAATAGTAATTGTAACAATAGTGACTTAAATATAAATAATTGAAAGTGTTTCCTGAGTTTGAGAATAATATTTATAGCAAGAACGTCATATTATGTAATTTAAAAATTAGTAATACGTTATCAACACGAGTGCAGCCTCACAACTGAAATAATACAGTACACAAAAATCACAAAATATTTTGGAATAAGAACGACACTAATGCTCCCTGATGGCAATTTTTGTAGTTATAGATATGACATTTTAGCAATTAAAAGTTTATACAAAGTGCGTTTCACCTGTATAAATAACTCAAAATTGCCATTTTTGTAGTTATGACGTTGTTGTATTAAATGAGCGACATCTACCATGCATTGCATTTTTCGTTGTGTCTTGCCTATTAGTACAATATCATCCGCTTAGAGTAGACTATCCAGTTTTGTGGGTGTGAGGTTTCTATACCCTATTGTCTTTTGTTCTACTTTCCCTCTTGTATTTTTTTATTAACCTATCCATTACTATGATGAATATCAGTGGGCTGTCCCTTGCTTTACCCCTTTTTCCACTTCAAAGTCTTCTGATCTTTGTCCATTTATCTGTACTTTTGCTGTTACATTTGGGTGTACGCTTTTTATTACTTGTATTAATTTTCTATCTATTTTAAGGTCAATTAGGCTTCTCCATATTACTTCCCTTTCTATGCGGCTCTTAAATATATGAATGTCAAGTATAGTTGTTCTCCGCTGTGCATTGCTCTTTCTGCTAAGTTTCTCACTATGCTAATATTGTCATTTGTCTGTTTGTTCCCTGTGAATGCCGCTTGTTCCTCTTCCAATTTTTTTTCTACTTGTTTTCTTAGTCTTTTCTCTACTATTCTTATATAAACTTTAAATCCTACTAAAGATAGGCAGATCGCTCTATAATTTTCACATATTGTATGGTCGCCCTTCTTATGGATTGGTAGAATTAAATTGTTTTTCCAGTCCTTTGGGATCTTTTCCTTTTCCCATGCTTTTTTTACATATTAGGGCCAGCCACCTCTTTCCTTCTTCTCCCACCCACTTTATCATGCTGTCTGCTCCTCCTGCTTGACAAAGGACATAAACCTGTTAATCAAACCTTCCCAATTCAGGTATGGAAACTGACATTGGGCATATGTCCCCCTCTACTTTGCTGGCATGCCAAAACTCTCTTCCTGAAATTGTTGATTACTGCTTCATAAACTTGCACTTCGATTTCGCCGATAACTCGTCGAATTTCTTCCTTTAACTCGCGGATGTTCGGGGTTTACTGACTTAAACCAATGATTTGACATAACCCGAAACAAAAAATCACACGACCTTGGTGGCCAATGCTGGTCACCACAAAGCGAGATGAGTCGATCTGGAAATTTCTCATGCAGCAACGCAATTGTTTCGCCGGAAGTGTGACACGTGGCGCTGTCTTCCTGAAATCATAACTGCTGAATGTCCATTGCATCGAAATGAGGCCACAAAAATCTCTTATCATTGTACGGTATCGTTTTCATTAACTGTCCCAGCTTGTTCAACATCATTTTCAAAAAAATAAGGGCCGATGACAACACCCACCCACTCACAGCGGATGCATTTCCCTTTCATGAATGGAATGAGGATTTTCTGATCCCCAAATACGGCAATTTTGCTTGTTGACAAATCCATTTAAATGGAAGTGTGCTTCGTCGCTGAAAATGATTTTCCTCGCAAAGCCGTCGTCCTCCTGTTGTCTTCTCAGAACCCAGCCAACAAAATCTGGTGTCTTCTGGTGATTGGGCACTTTCAGTTCCTGGGTTAATTGAACTTTATAGGGGTGGTAATGAAGATCGTGCACAAGAATTCGCTGCAATGAAGAATATGTTACGGGCCAATCGAGCTTTTTCGACGATTTGTAACTAGCTTGATGGAAAACGGCCTACAGTTTAGCTCAGAGGAATAGGGGGAGTTCGTGAAAATCGCTTGTGGGAGAAAATATTTAGTTGTGTACAGGGCGAGTCAAAATATGTGGGCGCCACCTTCCAAATCCAGCTGGTCGTAGGTTCTCGTAGAAGGCCGAGAAGCCAACAGCTTACGGGAACGGAACTTACCGTGATTGTGCCTCCTCCTATATATTTAAAGCTTGCAAAATTCTTACACCAAGTACAAAAGACACAATAAGAGACAGTAAACTTTAAAACACATATAATGAAATGGTTAGAATATGACAGTACAGTAAAATGACAAAAGTTATAACGCAAAAGTTTGAATTACATGATTTTAATTCTTGAACGTTCAGAGAAACTCGCCGCCGTTGACGCACAATATTTATATTATAATGAATCTGTGTGGCCAATGGCGTAGTTTACAGGAAAAATACAATATTAATATTTTTTACAAACAATAAATAAATGGCGATTGAAGATCGCTTTTAGGTTGCATAAAAAAAGGTTCAATATCGCGAAATTCTGCAAGTTGACGCGGGCAAAAAAAAGAAAGGTTTCTTTGTCACAACACAAAACTGGGAGTTTTTACCTTGAATTCCGGTAGATGGCTTAAAACGAGGCAGGCACAATATGGCGGCGATTTCCAAAAAAAAGGGGGAAGGAAGACAACGTTCTTCGGAGCAGCGTGGGAACAAGGTGTAGCTAATACGTCCCTGTAGAGGGCCAGGTTGCTTCCAACTAGGTCAGTTAACGTGGAGACAGAAGCGAGACTTTTTCGGACGACGGGAACGAACCAAATTGCAGCAAAACACTTGCACGATTTCCTTTTTTTTCTTTTCACTTCACAAAGATCCGAACTGAATTCGACAGGAGCAATTAACTTAAATTGTCCAACACCAAAGCGAACCTTCTGTTATTATTTATCCGACTTTAAGTCGAATTGATTATGCTCTACAGCAAACGGTAATTCGGTAAAATTAACAGAAGCACCAATGAAGGAAAAGAAACTATCTTCGAAGTTACGTCCGTCTATCTTAAAGGTCTAGCTTCCACTTTTTTACGGCCCCCGTACGGGCGACCGGAGCCATCAGAGATGTAAAATTGACTGACTTAAAAATTCAACGGGGATTTGCACTCTCCCAAAAGATATAGCACCATATTACGAAACCTTATGCAAGAGTTCTAGAAGGAATTATCACGTGCGACTCCCGAGGTCAACACTTCCGAGAATTTGGTCGGCAGAAAATCAGCCTACAAAAAGAACGTTCAAGGGATTAACGGAACTGGCCTTTCATGACTCAATTTTCAAGACAAAACAAAATAGCGAAAATGGTAACCCAAAATAAGACTGCACTTAAATTAACGTTATTAATTCTGACGAAGCGGCAGACAAATTACGGAATTAATACATATAAAGCGGCACATTTTGAAATGAGCATAACAAATACCCTATGCCCAATTGTTGGGAACGACGTCGAACCGATTTCTGTGGACTAACATTGACACTGTCACGAACCAACGTAATGTTTTCAACAGACCGGCCAGAACGAGGACGCCCAGAATTTTTAATTTTGACTGTTGATCCTGTTTCGTTGAACTTTTTCGTAAGTCTGCGCACTGTTGATTCACTCGGTGCTTCATTACGCTTTAGAATCGCACGAAATCGTAGGATAGTTGCTGCAAAACTTTCTCCGTTTTGATAAAACATTTTCACAATTAATGCACGTTGCTCAGTTGAAAAGCATTCCATGATGACACACAGAATGAAATCGGAATGTTAGCAGATGTCAACTTTGTACAAAACAGTGATGCTATACAACAAACAACAAAATGGCGAGCGATTCAAAATGGGCGCGCTTTTTGAACCACACTTTATAAAAATAATTATGCAGAACAATTTCTCTATTATTTTTCTTTGCAACATTTTTCAGTATTTTTAATAATAACTGAGATTTTTATTTTATAATCATATTCCCTTTTACCTATTCGGTGTCGGGTTTACATTTTATATTACTTTATACATTTTGTTTTATATATTTACATTGTATTTCATTTCGTATCTATAAATTTTTTCCATTCTTTTCTGTTTTTTGCTAAGTTTTTTGCTTCTTCCCATGTTTTTCCTCTATCTTGAAGTATTCTGCTTATATCTTGATTCCATGTTTTTCTTGGTCTTCCTCTTTTCCTCTTTGTCTGTGGTCTCGCTTCGTATACTAATTTTACTTGTCTGTTATTGTTCATTCGTTGTATATGTCCCCACCAACTAAGTTGTCTCTGTTCGATAAAGTGCATTACTGGTTTTACTCCTAGTTCTTCCCTTATTTGTGTATTCCTGATCCTGTCCTCTCTGGTCACTCCCATTACTCGTCTCAGGTATTTCATTTCCATTGCTTGTATTTTGTTTTTTTGTCTGTTTGAGAGTTTCCACGATTCGCATCCATAGGTTAGTACTGGTCTATATATCGTGTTAAAAACTTTTATTTTTGTCTGCTTAGTTATTTCTTTTTTATTTATGAATTTTTGGTTCATTGCGTAGTATAGTTTTATTGTTTTGTCGATTCTTTCACTTATTTCCGCTTCTTGTTTTCCTGTTCTCTCTAAGGTTACCCCCAAGTATTTGAATTCTTCTACTTGTTCTATTTTGACATTGCTTATTTCAATATTTGTTTTTATGTCTTTATCTCCTATTACCATTATTTTCGTTTTGTTTATGTTTATTTCCATGCCTTCTTCTTCCATTGTCTCTTTCCATATGTTTAGGTTTTCTTGTAATTTCTTTTCGCTTCCCGCGGTTATCACCACGTCATCCGCGAATACTCCTGCTGTTATCTCTACTCTTTCCAGGTTTCTATATCCAATGAATAGTTTATTTGCTTTTTGTTCACTTTTCTTGATAATCCCATCCATATGCACATTGAATAAGGTTGGGCTTAATCCTCCTCCCTGTCGTAGTCCCATTTCTGTTTTAAATCCTTCTGATTTCATGTTATTATTTATTATATAATTTGTGTTGTTTTTATATAGATCTTGAATCACTTTTATTGTTTTATTGTTTATTCCCTTTTCCTTAAGTCCCTTCCATACTTTTCCTCTCGGTACCGTGTCGAAAGCTTTATGTAGATCTATGAAAGCTAGGTAAATATTTTTATTTTGAGGTTGTTTTTTCTCTATTATTTGTTTTATTGTAAAGATATGATCTTGGGTGTTTCTTCCGGGTCTGAATCCGCTTTGTGGCTCTGCTAGTTGTGGTTCTAGGATTATCTTTAATCTATTATTGATAATTTGTTCGTATATCTTCACTATTGTGTTCAGTAGTGTTATTCCTCTATAGTTTTCGCGTGTTTGTTTGTCTCCCTTCTTGTGTATCGGTTTTATTAATGCTACTCCCCACTCTTCTGGGATTTTTCCGTTTTTCCATGCTTTGTTTATTATTTCTAGAAGGGTTTCTCTCCCCGCCTTTCCCAAATTCTTTATCATTTCTGTGGTGATTTTGTCATTTCCTGGTGTTTTGCCGTTTTTTAGTTTTTTTATTACGTTTTTCAGCTAATCCATTTTTATTTCTTCCGTTTCTTCTTCTTCTCTCTGGTTTTCTATTTCGGTTTCGTTTGTATTCTCTTCATTATTTTGTCTTTGATGTCCCAGTAGTTCCGTAAAGTATTCTCTCCATCTCTCCATTATATCTTTTTTATTTGTTAGTATTTCTTGATTTTTATTTTTTATGTATATTTCCTGTGTTGTTGGATTGTTTGTTCTAAGTGTTTTTAGTACCGTATAGAATAGTTTCTGATTTCCATTACTATCTTTTTCCATTTTATTTCCGAAATCTATCCATGATTTTTCTTTTGCTGCTGCTACTAGCTCCTTTACTTTTGTTCTTTGTATTTTATATTTTTCATACTGTTGTGGGGTTTTGTTTGTTAAATATTTTTTCCAGTCTTTCTTCTTCTTCTTAACTTCTTCTTTAATCTCACTGGTCCACCAGGCTGTCTTCTTTTCCCCATTTCCTTTACATATTCCGCATATCTCTTTTGCCGTCTCTATTATTATCTCTTTGAATGTGTTCCATCCTTGTTGTGTGTTAGCCTGTTTTATGTTTTCGGATTTAGCCTGTATTTTACTTTCCGTTGGTTGTAGATATCTTGCGGCGATGTCTTTATCTCTAAGTTTGTAGTTTTGTCTTACGGCTTTCTTTTTTGTTGTAATGTTTTTTCCTATCTCTTTGTCTCTCCGTTTTATTTTTCCTATCAGTAAGTAGTGGTCGCTATAGATTTCCGCTCCTCTTTTCACTCTTACGTCTAATATATTTTTTCTCTCTTCTTTTTGCACTATTATATAATCAATTATTGATTTTTCTCCTCCATTTCGTTGTTCTCTTGTATATTTGTGTATTTCTTTGTGTTGGTAGAAAGTGTTTGTTATTATTAAGTTTTGGAGTTGGCAGAAATCTAGTAGTGTTTTTCCATTGATATTACGCGTTTCCTCTCCGTGTTTTCCTATTATTGTTTTATATTCTGTATCTTTCTTGCCTACTCTACTATTGAAGTCTCCTGCCAAGTACAGTGTTCCTTTGGCTTCTTCTGTTATTGTTGTCAGTTCTTCCCAGAATTTATCTTTTTCGTTTGCTTTTTCGTTTTCGTCTGGTCCATATATTGATATTATTGTTGTGTACTCGCCTTGTTTGTTTCTTAGTTCTATTAGTAGGATTCTCTCGGATATTGCATTCCACTCTATAATTTGTCCTGCCAATTTTCTGTGTATTATACATCCTACTCCTGCTGCTGCTCTCTGGTTATTTTGCACTCCACTGTATATTAGTGTGTGTCCATTTGTTAGGTATGTTTTACCCTCTCCTTTTTTTTGTTTCGCTTATTACCAGTATTTCTACATTTGCTTCTTCGAATTCGTTTATTATTTCGATTTCTTTCCTTGTAGACTTCTAGTATTCCACACTCCTAGTTTCCATATATTTACTTTATTTTTTCCTTGTGGTTCTTTTATGTTTTCTTTATTGCTAGTATTTTTGCTATTTTTCTTTTTCTTGTTTGGTTTTAAGTTTGTCTGTTTATTGTTTCTTTTCTTTTTCGTATTGTTATCCTTGTTCGTTTCCATTATCATAGCCTGTTCTGTCTTGTCTTTTCTCCCTCATCTTTACTTTCTAGTTTTTTATTTTCGTAATTTTTGTTTTGGTTATTTTTCTTAACTGTTCTTGCAGACTGTCACCATCCGGTGATCTTTCTCCTACTGTTCTTTTTATACCGGTTGTTTGTTCCTGTTCTCCTGTTCTTTGTGCATTGTATATTTCATTGTTGATTATTAATTTGTTGTTTCTTAATGTTACTATATCTCCTTTGTTTCTCGCTTCTTTCATTCTTTGTATCAGCATTCTTCTTTCCTCCTGTATATTTTTGGGGTAGTCTTCATCTATCCAGATGTCTGTTCCTTTTAGTCTTTTTGCGTTTCTTAATATTCTCAGTTTAGTACTCTTTTTTGTGAACTTAACCAGTATTGGTCTTGTTTTGTTGCTGCCATATTTTCCAATTCTTCTTATTTCATCCACCTCTACTTTATCATCAATTTCAACTCCCATTTTTTGTACCATTGTGTGTATCTTTTCTCTTCCCGTTTCTTCATTTTCTTCTTCCTCATCTCGTATTCCTTTTACTGTTACATCTTTTTCCTGATTTCTCTCTCAAGTTGTTCTATTTTGTCTTCATAGTTTATCAGTTTGTTTTTTAGTTCGTTGTTTTCTTGTTTTAGTTGTTTCATTTCCTTTGTAATTGCATCCAATTTATTATTCATTTTGCCCATATGTCGTTTATTATTTTGACATCTGTTCAATTCTACTCATTTCGCTGATATTTGTTGTGTTTTCTGTTTCTTCGTACCCATGGTTGAGGAAATAGCTGGCTCCGGTCAGCCCGTAGGAAACCTTCGCTATTATCAGCCCTGGGGTCCCTTTTGTTTTATTTATTCTTGTCGTTTGTCTCTATTTATGTATTTTGTGTTTATTCCTGTTTGTAGTTTTGGTATTCCCTGTTAGCTTACGCGTAGAAAGTGTTGCGTATTCTCGTGACCTCGAGTCGGTCGCATATTAGCTGTTATGTTGTTCCTTATGTTCCTTATTTCTATGCATGCAATTTTCTTCCTTATTGTTACATTCCTAACCTTGAATATAGTATTTAATTTAAACAATCTTAGTTTTGTTTTGGCTTGTTTGTTTTATTCTCTTCTTACTTCTGCTTGTTTACCACACTCTTCTCTGTATTTTGGTAATTTACCTTGCTCGATATGGCCTATTTTAGGCTTTTGTATCGGAGTGCTGTAAAATACCAACAAGGACCAAGATTCACCACACTACTCCGAAGTAATATGTATGTATATAGTAGACTTTTATGCTAGGTAAGACACTTAGAAAGTGCCAGTGTGGTCCAGTGGTTAGAGTACTGGGCTCCGGTGCAAAAGTCGGGAGTTCAAACACCCAATTCGATGCCTGGCGGGCGGCCTACACAGTCGTTTTAAATAATTTGGTACCTGAGTTCGAATGAACAAGGGGTAATAATGCGGTTGTCTAAAGTGTGATACGCACCACATCACCACGTGTCATTAATTTGGTGCACGGCAACCAGGCGTGAGAGCAAGGATACGGGAGCTGTGACCTTCCACCGTGCTGGTCAAACTACTTCATGGGGTGTAAAGCCTCAACATTGTTTATTATTAAGACACTTTGAAGGATGTATAGAATACAAATTCCCATATTAGCTGGACATACAAACTATGGTTCATATGGCACATGTAATATTAGAATGGCTCACAAAATCATGAATTCGTTGTACAGAATGGTGAAATAGGTAAATTAGATTGTATTTGTATGATTTTTATTCACTTTCTTGGTAACAAGATTGACTGATGATAACTGATAAATGAGCAAGCATAAAATTACTGTACTATGCTTATATTCCGTTAGATAACTGGGAGATACATTCTGTATTACTAGTCTCGAGTACTACAAAACTGACAAAAGAAGAAAACATTTTGAAATTTGTATTACACCTAAAGTCTTCTATCTACTTGCAGAATGCACTTTTCAATTTAGAGAACTGGAAACAGAATAGTTATATTTCACAACATTCAGGAAAGTTATAATAAAACTAGGTCTACGGACATTTGATGATGTAAAGAATACTTTCATCCAATAATTAAAAAAAAATAAGAATTAATAAATCTTTTAGCGTTTCGCATCCCACATAACTGTTTTAAAGTAGTATTTTTATAAATATGATCTTTCGTACAATATTTGGAAAAAGGATCCCAAAGTAATGTCTATAACTATACAGGGTGTATCAGAAATAGGTACAAATAATAAATCCGATGGTAGATTACAATATATACAAACCAGAAAAAACATTTCTTTGGCAATGGGACCCACAAGATATGAGAAAATTATAATTGAAACTTTGACCCAAAATTGTTTGAGTTCCGCAGGATAATAACAAAAATTTGAGTTCAAAGACATGTTAAGCAATGGAGAGTAAGATAGAAGTGCAAAAAATTTCTTATCACCTGCCACAAACCAATACTATTAGGTAATTCCTCCCAATTCCGTAGTTTATCACAAGCCAGACAAGTTTTTACGTGTTTGCCACTTTGGATTTACTTTAAAATTAGGTAATAACCTTCTACAACTTACATGCATTTTTTATGTATCATGTGTTCTGACACAAAATTTTATTTTATTTTTTAATTCATAAAATATACTTAATGATTTTTGATAAATGAATAGTATCATTGAATTCTACTTGAGCCAATCCATTACTGGTTTAAATATTTGTACCTATTTATTATACACCCTGTATATTATATTGGTAATCAAACAGAGCTGATTCCTGAGATCTCTATAGAATTTATGGAAATATTCGAGGTTATCATTAACCTTTCAAGATTTAATAGTTATAAACACTAAACTTAGATTATTTCTGAATAATGTACGAATCTAAAATTGAATAATTTAAATCTCTCTTGGGCTGTAATTCAAATTTCCTGGATTATAGTTTAACAGATAAGAATTTATCAGTATCCATCGAGCTAAAAAGTTTTATTCCAATAGTATTTAAAAATTGTATGTAGGTTTGTATTCTCTAATGTATTGCAATAGCGTAATTTTTTAAACGTAAGCTCGCGTAGTCTGTATGTAATGTAATCTGATGGAAAACGATGCAAAGCATGTACTCTTGTACATATATTCTATCACGGAATTTGTGGAAGTTAGTATTGCTGTTTAAACGTTACCACTCAGAAAGTTTTCCAAAGCATTCCTAACTGGATATTCGCAACGTCCGGATCGTTACGTCATTGAGTGCAGTTCCATGTTGTTACAATATTATCCTTATTTTAATAAACAATTAGTGTGGCTGGTAAACATGCAAAATAAATCTAAAGTATGAGAAATTCGAAGTAAAGTGTCCTGCCAATTTATACCTTGTATTTGTTTGTATCACCAACCAAAGCTACACAAACTATTTTACCGTTTTTCTCTTGGTGCGACAGTTTTCGAACACTTCGTATATATGTCATTAAACAGAATCATGTTAAGGATTAACGGCGACTCTAGCTTCAGCACGATTTAAACCGCATGCATTTCTGACTCAACGTTCTTGGCATTAGACCCTAAATTGCAAATTATGTGCTAGATTCTAATTTACCCTCGTTTTGAACATCACAGAGCAGAATTCCCTTAAACTGCGGCTGGAATACGAAATTCGGGTTTTCCTGCACGAAACTAAAAACTGCAAAGCAGAGCATGTGGGATTCGTACTAAATTAGTTCCTCCTAACAGAAGCAAATAATATTGGGACGTTCGCCTCCGGTAATTATTGCCCACAACGAATGTTTGCTCCTAGCTTTGAACCAAAACTGCGGCGCATTCAAACCATAAAAGTAACTTCTGATATTTCAGCTCATAAATGAATTTTTCTATGTATGTACACTTTAACCTTCAAAACAGTTAATTAACGAGTCCGTTGCTACTAGTTCCTAGGATTTGATAGATTAAACTGCCACGTAAAATTATTTTATGTTGAATGATAGATTAATCTGTCAGCTGACAAATTAATATGTCAACTCACGTTTTTATTTGTCAGGAAACTGTTGATCCGTCGAAACATATCTAATCAAAAAACGTGCATTCAACTACATTTGGTTCACTGAATGCTACGACATAACATGACGTTACAAATAATCCTGTATACAGGGTTTCCATTGTATTGATCGCTAGGAAAACATATGGGATTAAAATACCTTTCCATATTTAATGTCTTAAGTTACGCATAAAAACTGTATTATTATTATAAATGTTGTTTAGTCAAAAAGAAAATAATTTAAAGTTAATACTAAAAACAAGTCTAATTTCAAACTAATTCTCGAAACATTTTTTCCACTCTGAAGTTGGTATCTCAAAAATATGGTTTTTGAAGGCTCCAACAGCTTCTTGAGATGATGAAAATCGCTGTCCACACATTTTGTGTTGACATTCGGGAACACAAAGAAGTCGTTAGGCAATAAATCGGGTGAATACGGGCAATGAGACATTAATTCGATGTTTTTCTCCTTCAAATAATCAATTGTTTGACGTGCTGTGAGAGCTGTCATTCTCATGATGAAAAATAATGCAACGTTTTCGGCTGTTTTTCCTGATTTCTTCGATAACTTCTGGCAAACAAATTGCTGTATACTATTAAGCGTTAACTGTTCTTCGATCTTCTAAAGGAATGGTTGTCACATGCCCAATACAACCGAACAAACAAGCGATCATTTTCTTGGAAGTGCTTCGTGAACGAACAACTTTTGTGGGATTCTGTTCATCTTGGAACACCCAAACAGTGGATTTTTGCTTAGTTTCGGGTTCATACGAAAACATCTAAGTTTCGTCACTTGTTACGATGTTGTACAGGAATTTTGCAGTTCCTATCCATCAAAAACCTTCACGTGAAATTTCCATTTTGTCACAAAATTGCTTTTTTAAACGCTCAATGTAAACAAACTACTCGGTCAATTTCTAAGCTGCCACTTTTTCCACAATAATAAATGTCAAATTTTACCTTAAATTCCTTTTTCATTCATGCATAATAAGTCAGGATTCGCATTGCAATAAGACTACTCCTGACTTGTTATACATTAATAAAAATATAATTTAAAGTAGAGTCCTCTGATAAACAACATACAGGATGTTCTGTTTGAAAAACTAAAGATGTTTAATTATCCCAAAAACTAGTTGTCCATAAAAAATTATTATTGTCCCTATGTGATAGGTAAAGTAGAACTAAAAATGTTTCTCCTTTGACTTTTTTTTGTATTTCGAACATTACTGAAGATATAGGCTCGCTAATGAACAACCAACCACCCTGTGCACTAAGTATGTCTCCAATCTCCATCAACTACTTACGATATATGGCAGTTTTATTACCGGATTGATGCTGCAGCACTGGAGTTACATACAATTATATCAACAGTAAATCAGCATACAAAGGTTCTCAGTTTTATCAGTAAGGTGTGGACAAGCAAAGATCGAACAGAAGTTAGTTTCTGCGCATGGTGCTACCGCGTACATCGTGTTTCTGTCGGTCGGCATGGAGCAACGAGTTAATATTAAATGTTGCTCTAAATTATGAAAAACAGAAACTGTGGTATACGCCTTCGGTAGTGCTATAGCTTATTTCACACTTGCCATGCAATACGGAGAAGCTAGGGCTTTGCCATAGAAGAACTCATGGCAATTTTGCCAGTATCCCGATGCTCTTAACAATAGTACGCCGGACTGAATTTATTAAAATGTAGTAAGCATACAGGATTTCAAAATGCGTAATGATTTTAAAATAAATACCGACCGTAATAGTTAAAAATAAATTTAAAATGTTTTAAATCTACTGTTGAAAATTATCTTCATGTTAGATACTACCTAACAGCCCTTTTTACTTTCTTTTTTTTTTCTTATACATTCATACAACCGTTCCCCCCTCCCTCGGAACCGCTTTTGCATTACTTCAGGCGGGTGCGGGCGACCCTAACTATTCATGCACCCTAAACTTAACTAAGCGAAATGCAGTCGCCCCAGTCGGGATTCGAAACCTCGACCAATTGGACCGAATTTCGCTATGACCTCGAGTGGCAGCGCGTATCCGCACTACTCCACCAAGGCCCCTACTACCTAGCAGCCTGCCTAGACAAATTTCTCTTTGAAGGTTTACCCCTTCAAACCTCAGTGTGAAAATTATTAAATTTTTACCTGCAACAATTAGTTTACAACTAAATTTGACAACATTTTTATTTGTATCTTCCGCGTACTGCATGGCAACTGTGAAATCAGCTATAGTGTGTTTAAGTGGTTAAATTGCTTCGAAGACTGACATGATTAACCCTTAAAGTACTACGCTATTTTTACCAACGTAAAGTACTACGCAGGGTCTCTGAAGGACCCCAGGCTTTTTTTATATCTACTTCGCTGATTTTAGGTAGTATGGGTGAAATAAGTAAAAACAATATTATTTAGTATGTAATATATATTTAAGGAATACAAAGAAACAGAAAATAACACGAGTTACAGTATGATGAACAAAAAAAATTAAACGTCTTCTTGGAAATGGGTTATGCACTATATGTTTGAATAGCTGCGTCTATGAATTGCACAGACAAATTGGTTGCATTGATTACATTTGATGTTAACCTTTTTGTCCTGTGATCTAGAACACAGGTGGCATCTTCCCCGTTTTTTTACGTTTATTCGGATGGGTTCTTCGGGTTGTACTGGAGGGCTTACTCCACACGCAACCATTGCTCTGTATACATTGGCATTGTTCTTTACGTCCGGAATTCGCCGTTCCATGTTGGGTGTAGCCAGTTGCTTGCCTAAACATTGGAGGAACATTTTCCTCGATGAGGATTTTGTATAATCAGGGTTCTTGGCAACATATACGATAAAGCTATTCAAGGCGGCAGAATCAATCACGTTCATAAACAAACGAAAAGGCCAGCGGGAGGTGCGACGAGAGCAAGTATATTCACTTATCATTTTGTCAGCATTATCAACAGCCCCTTTAGTGGCGTTATAATTTAGGATCATGTTGGGTTTTTTATGTTCTTCTTCAGAAACAGATGGATCTTCGTGCTGAGTGGATAAGACATGAACCAATTTTTTCTTTTTTGGTGTGTAGGCCACCATAGTAACTTTGTCAGAAAACACAAATTGCGATGAATAAATTGCTCTCCCTGTGGTGATATTCAGTTCCTTTGGAGTGTCTGGTTTATTTTTACGTACTGTCCCAATCAAAGTCATATTTATTGACAGCAAAAATTCAGCACGTAAAGAAATTGTCTGTAGTAACACCACGACCAGTACCAAACAGAGGTGAAACTAAATCTGTAACTACCCGGAATCCTTGGTTTTTTTCTGGACGCCCGCCAGGCTGTTTACCGGTGTAAACCTGCAGGTTGTGAAGATAAGTTGTCTTTACGTCTGCAGATGTCCAAATTTTGATCCCGTACTTAGCAGGCTTAGAACTCATATATTGTTCGAATGGGCACTTTCCACGAAAAGCAGCTAGTTGTTCATCCACTGTTACCGTTTCGTAGGGAACAAAGGCTTCTCGGCAATTCTTCACAAAATCTTCAAATATGTCTCTAAACGCAGCCAACTTATCTGTTTGTCTTCTCTCTAGTCTCGTTGTTTTGTCATCCAATCTTATGAATTTACTGAACATAATAGATCTATCTCGAGACATACACGCTGTAAAGATGTTGCGACGAATGGACTCATCTGTGCTCCACATTTCTTTAACATTTTCTTTCCTGCAACGAAGTGCTCCTGCAGAAATCAAAACACCAATAAATGCATCGAGCTCTACAATATCTATATTTTTCCAGGACTTTTGCTTTCCAGGATTTTTTTCATTATATAGTTTATATGCGCGAGTTGCTTCTTGATTAGTGTATTTCTATAGTCACGAAAAGATTGAATACTTCAAATATTTCTTTGGCTGAGTTAGTGTACGCTGTTGGTCCCGGTTTGGTTGTGACAATGTTCCTCGATGGACGGCGCGAAAAACTGTGACGTTCAGAGTTCCAAATACGTCCCGATTTTGCTACGTACTGTTTACTGTTGATAGCTTCAGCTTCATTTCTTTCCATTATTGGTTCTTCCCCATCTTCATATTCAAGAGGTTCGTTTTCTCCTTCCTCAAGCACTTGTTGAGTATTATCTTCCATTTCCGATGAGCTATCGTCTTGAAAACAAAATTGGGATCGCGATCTTCATCGTCACTAACATTTAGATCATCAGTATCACTATCTTCGCCAAATTGACAGGCTAATTCTTCAAGTTCTTTTTGAGATAACACTTTTTTATCACGTTTTGACATTTTAGAAGGTCAAACCACTTAACACTTTTGTTCACCACGGTTGATATGAGATTGTGTGGTAGTTATTCACTCACTGCGCTTCACTGATAAGAAACTGATGTTTGTACCCACGACGGAGTGC
This sequence comes from Limonius californicus, assembly GCA_014611495.1. NCBI lineage: Eukaryota > Metazoa > Arthropoda > Insecta > Coleoptera > Elateridae > Limonius > Limonius californicus. Next base: position 25,659 of record JABXWE010007801.1, read on the forward strand.
TTTACATACCCCTACCAATGGGTAGCCCCACCCATACAAAAAAGGCTTCGAATGGTCCACACTGTTACAGAACATTCCACAACATTCGAGACTGTTCTGGAATGTTCCACAATGTTCCAGAGCATTCCACAACATTCGAGACTGTTCTGGAATGTTCCACAATGTTCCAGAGCATTCCACAACATTCGAGACTGTTCTGGAATGTTCCACAATGTTCCAGAACATTCCACAACATTCGAGACTGTTCTGGAATGTTCCACAATCTTCCAGAACATTCCACAACATTCGAGACCGTTCTGGAATGTTCCACAATGATCTGGGATGTTGCGGTATGTTGTGGAATGCTCTCGAATACTGTGGAATGTTCTGGACTGTTCTAGAAATTTACTAATAAATTATAACATAATGTTCTACGCGGGGTCTTCTAGGGACCCCAGTCACAAAATAATCATTTTTATAAAAAATACACAAGCAAAAAAATCCAAATATGATTAAAATCGTTTATCAAGGATGGAAAATCAGGTACCAATAAGGAAAATATGCAGAAAAAAATATTTTCTAAAATAACTTGAAAAATGTGAACTTGGGGTCCCTGAAGGACCCCGCGTAGTACTTTAAGGGCTAGAAAAGATAAGAACATAGTGGATGAAATTTTGGAGCCTAACCAACCAGGATTTAGGAAAAGGCGTTCCTGTAAAAACCAAATCTGTACACTAAGAATAATAATAGAAGAAATCATAGAATGGCAGAAAGAAATGTACTTCGGGTTTGTGGATTTTCAGAAAGCTTTGGATAAAGTAAATAGATCAATGTCATGGAAAGTACTCAAAGACTATTGAATTCCGAAAAAGATTATCCGAATAATAAAGCTACTATATCAAAATTTCAGTGCAACTATCGAACATAACGGGGGGGGGGGGTGTAACCAATAAAGATCGAATGTGAAGGTTGCATTCTTTCACCGATTCTATTTTTGCTTGCTGCTGATTGGATCATGAAGAAAGTATTTGATAATAGGAAAGAACTAGCGTGGAGGTTTGGAAATGTATTGGAAGATTTAGAATGACACGTACCTAATAACCGAAAGACTCAATCACATGCAACAAAAATCAACCAACCAATTGGAATAAAAATAAACACTGATAAAACGAAAATGATCAAAATTAACAACAAGAATATGGAAGAGATTAGACTGAATGAGAAGCCTATCGAGAATATACACGAATTTGTTTAACTAGGTAGTATAATTGATGATAGTGGATGATGCCAGAAAAACACTAAGAGAAGAGTAGGTAAAACGCAAAAGACGTACGGCAGATTCAAGAAAGTCTGGAACTCCAAAGAGATTTCTTTGAGAACAAAGATACGTATCTTCAAACCAATGTGAGGAGTATAGTGTTATATGCAGGTGAGATCAGGTCGTCTACTAAAAAAGAGCTTAAACAAATACAAGTATTAATAAATAAGTGTCCGAGAAGAATTGTTGGTGTATAATCGCCAAACACAATTTCAAAAGAGGATCTGTGGCAGCGCACAAACCGCGAACCTATCGAGAAGTATATTGCAAGACGAAAATGGGGCTGGATAGGCCACACATTAAGGAAGCCAAACACGGATATTACAAAACAAGCATTCGACTTGTGTCTTCTTCTTCTTCTTTCTTTCTCATATGGATCGCTCTACGATGACTTTTGTATTAGAGGGAAAAGGAAAGAAGGGAGACCGACAATAACATGGAGAAGAACCATAACGGCAGACTGCGGGCTAATAAACAAATAGTGGAGTGAACTCAAAAACGTAGCACATAATAAGAGGGAGTGGAAAATAATTAAGGAAAGTGTGTGTGAAACCATAATACCATAGACCATATAGTCCAACTCAACTCGACCTAACACAATAAGAAGATGTGAAAATGAGAAGATAGTACAAGATTAGCGACCTTGCACTATTATCACCGCTACAGTAACGTCCTATGCTCCTATGGCTTCTTTGCTACTCGTAATCCAATGTCTTATTTCGTGCTCTACATCATCTAAGTCGACATTTAAGCATTATTCCTATCAAATGTATACGCTTACAGGTGTAATTTGGAACCATAACTAACTGCAATTACTATTTCTGTCAGACAAACTTGTTCTCAGTATCATGTCCAATTAGAATTCTTTGATCGTCCGCGCGGTTTGTACCAATTTTCACAAGTACAGCATACTTTCTCATACCCATAATTAAAATAACTGAAGATGGATTACATTTTTCTAAGGTGGTGATTTCGCCTTCTTTACAGCGGAAAATAATTTCACATCGTATTTGGATTGATAATTTAGTTCGTTTCTACTGCATCATTTTGCACATATTAACCAAATTCAAAGAGCAATTGAATGTTCGGACTAATTGAAGTGTTTTTACTAGCTCTCTATTATTGCGTGGAAATAATATAAATCGACCTTAAGAACCAACTATTCACCTCATTATTAACTCATGAATCTTTTGTTGATATCCGCTAAGAAAATCTTATTTAAATCTATGCTTTAGAATTTTAAGAAGAAGAAGCACTACCAATGAGATTACTTGTACGGGAAGAGCCACCTAAACCGTTGCAGGTAATTAGTTTATTCAAGTTTAAAAACACTTGAGTGATACAACGCTTTCTAATACCACTGTAAGTATTTTTTTCAATTTCGGTTTTATAAAGCCGTTCTAAGCGCACTGTTTTAGCTTAAAAACAGTACGTTAAGGAGGCCTATAATCGTACTGTTTTTAGTTTGTTTTTTTACGATGTTGGTAGTTCGATTTATTTGAAAGTTTGAAATGTCAGTTTCAGTCACCTGTCAGTGCTGCCATAAGTGTTTATAAAAATTCCCTAGTAATCGATTTGACGTAAAATTTTCTACATAAATTTATTTAAAATACTCTTAAAGTTCCTCAATAGAAAAAATAGTATAAAGAACACGTTCCATAAGACCACTTGTCGCACTCGTCCGTTGAAAAACTCGACGCTTCGCGTCTCGTTTTTCAAACTTGAACTCGTGCGTTAAGAAAAGGCCTTATGAAACTAGTTCTTTAATATACCTACTATTGTAACATTTTTTTCAGGAAACAACCCTACTTTATTTCTTATATATATATTTACTTCTTCTTCTTCTTCTTTTGTATAGGCCAATGGCCTGTTAATTACCTACAATGCAGTAGATTCTGTGAGCCCTCTTTGCACATATGCTAGGCAGGAGGCTAGCCTAACCCGTCGAACAGAGAAGAGAAGTTCCACTATATACAGGTTGTTTTTAAATTCAGAGTGAGTTCACTTGCTTAAGATTATGATACAAGGGTGACCTAAAGTTAATAATTCCCGACATATTGGAAAGTATCTTACTTATTTTTTACTTTTATTACTTATTTATTATCTTTAGGTTGTCCGAAAGAAATATGCCTAATTTCTGGTTTAAGTGTAACAGTCATCGCCTTAATTCTTTTAACGCAGGGTTAAATTGACTGTATGGTTTTTTTTTTAATTTCTGGGGCTGGATAACATTGATGATAGCATTGATGTCAGCAGGTGTGTCTTCTCTTCTTGTGCATGTTCAGTATCTGATATACGGATAGCTTTGGTAGTCAGAGTTTTGAGCACGGTGTTCTTTTGCATAGGGTGGTGATGTGAATTTGCATTTAGGTACCTATCTGTGTGTATCGTCTTCCTGTACACAGTGTACCCTAAGCTACTATTGGATTTTCTAGTGACATGAACATCTAGGAACGGAATACTGCCATTTATTTCAACTTTCATGGTGAATTGGATGTTATTATGAATTGAGTAGAGGTGTTCTAGAAACTGGTTTAGGGTTTGGCGTCCGTGAGGCCAAACCACAAAGGTGTTATCCACATATCTAAACCAGGATTTGGGTTTCAGGTTTGTTGATGCCAAAGCTTTGGTTTCAAAGTCCTCCATGAATATGTTAGCGACTACCGGAGACAGAGGTGAATCCATGGCCGCTCCTTCGACCTGTTCATATAAGTTGCCATTCCAGCTGAAAAAGGTGTTCTTCAAATAAATTTTTACTAATAGAACTATATCTTTCGGTAGTTTGTCTTTTAGTATCACTAGCACCTCATTTATGGGGACTTTGGTGGACAAAGAGATAACGTCAAAACTAACTAGAATGTCACTTTCGCACACACTTAAACTGCTGATTTTCTTGACAAAATCCCACGAGTCTCTTATGTAGAATTCTGTATTCCCACTAAATGGGCGAAGCTTGGTAGTTAAGCATCTTGCTAAAGCCTGTGTGAGAGAATTTAACGCACCGACAATAGGCCTAAGAGTTACTCCACGTTTATGTATTTTGGGCAAACCGTAGATCCGGGGAGTTGTTGAGTTTCTGGATACTAACTGATTTTTCTCAGTTGCGTCAATTGTATTAGAGCTTTTAATCGCAGCTCTAACTTTTGAGACAAGAGGGTTAAGCGGATTGCGTTTTAGCTTTTTATAAGTGATGTCGGATAATAAGGCCTTCATTTTTACATTGTAATCTGAAGTGTTCATCACAACAGTAGTAGTACCGCTGTCTGCTCTTAATATGAGGACATCTTCTTATTCCAAAATTGAAACCCTTCTTTAGTAAGGATGTGGTGCGGTCATCCAATTACAGGTTGCTCAGGTTTATTATTACCTTGTCAGTTGGTAGTTTCTTCTGGAACTAACTTTACATATTTCTTGGTTTGCTTGGCGGTTGCAAATTCTAACGTCCTTTGGGCTTGTTTAAATGTAACTGTATCCATTTTCTCCCATACAGCATGCTGGAGAGCTGTAGATGTAGATAATGAAGCTTGTGGCCAATTGTATCCAAATCTATGCGAATTCTCCCAATTTCTGATTTTAGGAGCCTAAGACTAGCTTCTCGGAAGATCTGTTCGTTGTGGCCACTCATCAGATGGTGTTTGATGAGCACCCACTTCGGTAAAACCTTGTTGTCACAACAACGTTTAAGATAGGCTAAATCTACCAATGACTTGGCTTTCTTCTGTCTGGATTGGTCAAATATCCTGGTTTAGAGATAAACATCCTCGCCATGGAGTGATATAGGTATATTGTTTGAGGAACCAGTAATCCTGCCTTTGCTGAGTGTGATCTCCAATCGACGAAGTGGTCCAAGCCGAAAATTAATCATAGTGTTGACAGTTTGATAAACCGCGAAAGCCTCAAGGAAAAATTATATTCCCAAAATTAAAACTTTTAGTGTTGATTATTGTTTGAAATTTAGTTTTCTGTAACGTTCTCTAGTTATTAGAAGGTTAATTTGTCTATAAGGTGGCGGTGCTGGTTCAGGAGAACACTTTTCTCAAAAATCATGATTACCCATCGAGGTTAAAGTGAATATAGTGTTGTTATAAGCAAAACAATGTTATGTTATAAATTTATGATTTTTATAACCTATAAGTATACATATGATAAGCAATTACCCACGATTGTAATACTGTAACGAAATAAACTATTTGTTTTATTGATAACAGTAACAATACTAGTAATCGAAGTACATACAAAGATACAACTTTAAATATACAATTATTCATTCTTAAAAATACTACCTACTAATTAATAAAGACTCCGCTGCCTATTTTTATGATACAATTTGTTCCCTTGGAAAGTTTAGTACTTTTTAACACACTAAGCTCGTACTGCAATGCTTCAGTACCTTGCCTAATTATTAATCTAGTGTTTGGAATACCCAACCAATATTTTCCTAAGCCTAATTTTTCTGTTATTGCTTTTTCATTTGAGAAATCACCTTCATACCATGTTGTTATTGCATTTGTAACAACAAATAGTACATGATATTCTCTAGCCAAAAGTTGCATTATATTTACAAAACAATTCATCATGCCATTCCTTCTTGTAGTATCTGAACACTGATAAAATAAAGCTGGCAATGTATCTATTATTATCAGACGTAATTTACTCCCATTCTGTATTTCACTTAAAATTCCGTATAAACTATTAATTAGCTCATATTGAGTGCCAATTTGTTTTACTAAGATCTTAGACATGATCTCTTCACTCTTGGTCTACTGAAAACATTACATGGTTCGTTACTTAGATAAAAACTATTACATATTTTATTACCTGAGCGAGCTTTTCCCGATCTAGCATTGTTAGAATTTTCCTTCCGCTAAAGTCTCGTTTAGTGTCTATGTAATAAATATTTTGGTCCAATTGTTGTGCTACATTTTTGGCTAGTGTTAGGCAAAACTGAGTTTTGCCACTTGCGGGTAGCCCACAAATTTCATATATGTTTCCAGTCATTAACCCGCCTTGAAGCATTACATCCAAGCTGAAAAACATTTTTCTAATTTAGCTAATACTTTACATAAAATGTCAAATTTACTTAGCTATTAAAGTAAGAGTTAGAAACTGACGAAAACGTTAAAGAAAATTAATTATGCTAATAATATTTTTAAACTATATAATCATCTCCTGCAAAGCTGTATCAGACTTTGATAATAAAAATAAATAGAGTAATTTCAAGAATAAAGTTTTTCAAACACCAACCTACACATACTATTTTATAAAAATGTTACTGAAGTTGTTTAATAATTAGTCCTATGTTGAAATTAACAAAAATTAGTTAAGTCTTACAACATACTTAGCATCCCACTTTTATTTGTATAAGAACTGATTTTGAATTCCAAATAATTATAAAAGGAATTTGCATACGTAATGTAAAAACTTACTTGGTTCAAAGTTTAGTTTTCAAACCTACTATTGCTATTTAAACAATGAAATACTTATATTTTTAAATATTTCAGCTGTATTGTGATTTCTGTAGCATTTTCGTATTTAAAAAAATAAAGAGTGACAAGAATTTTGGTTGTATTAGTTTCGTGTGTACCTACTTTTGTATTCCTGTTGGTATAATAGCAGACTTCTGAATAAGTTCCATGTAGGAATTTAACCCATGCTGCATGACAGCAGAATTTTTGTTAATGAGATGTTTTCGAATGCCTAAAATATCCTGAAATACATAATATCAGTTAAATAAAGTATATGAGTAAACAGAAGTCATCGTTGTCTTAATAAACTATCCATGAGGAAGGAAGGAAGGTAATGAGAACTGCAGCAATCAGCTGATTGAAGATAGGGAAGCAAGAAAAAAATATTTATAGTTGCCAACAGAAGCTAATGTAGTTGGTGTCTAACATGGAAAGAATGCTCGATTTAGGGGAACTTTAATGTACCCATAGAAAGAACGAAGCAAATAAGATAAAAATGGTAAATATGTACTTATTTGTTTTGTGCAGGGACAAATGATTCTTTAAATAAGTTATAAAACAAAAAATTATGTTCCTGAAAATTAAAAGAAAAACTACATTGCGGGTATACAATTAAAAATAGAAATCCCAAAAATGTCACATATTTTTCTTGACAAAAATGTTAAAACATACTTAAAAGTGGATGCCAGTGAAATCCAGTTTAGTGAATAAGTTCATTATTAATGTCGGAACAATATCAGTTTATACAAATCTGCTATTTTACTACTATTAAACTTTCCATTGAGTTTAGAGTTCAAAACAGTATAGAAATCAATAAGGAAATAGATACAAGAATTAACAATAAGTTGTAAAGATACGGGAGGCAGAACCAGCCAGCAAGAAATCCATGGCAAGGCCATGATACGGTAGTGGTTGAAGTGTTTACAGAAAAGGAAGTTACATGGCAACAGGTAAGAAAAAAGAGTAGCACAAGTTTTCCAGGTCAAGTAGATTCAATAAATATTGTGGATGTATGTATTAACTATTTTGAAGAAAGGACAGTGTCGTACCATACTTAAGTACCTACCTAGGTATATTTAAAAAAATGAAATATAAAAACAAACTTGATACATATGATAGAATTACTTTATTTGCCACTATATTTAAACTATTAACACCGTAAAGAATTAGTAACATCAGTACCTATAGAATAGAATAGCAATGTATATGTCCGCTAAAGCTGGTGCTAGTTGTTGGTACATATTAAAAATGGACTACCATACAATGGGAAAAGAGAAATCAACAGCTATGCGGATGGTGTGCTTCAGACTTCTTATAACATATAGTGAACATAACTTGCAAAGACAAGAATTTATTGTCATAGCAAAACAACACAGTATGGAAGTCTTTATACCCCACAAAAATTAAATCTATAAGAATATTTCTGGTACTAAACCAGTACAAGCTCAATTTCAAAGTTGCTACAACTGAATAAATTATGAGAATATACTATTTTGGAACCAACTTTGCCAGGTGTAGAAGTGGAAAATCAAGTATTAAACGCTAAAGCCTAAAACACTATATGGTGTAATAAATATATGGAAGAAGAAAACCAAGTCAAGATAAAGAAAACAATAACAACGTATTCTAAACGTATGGAAGTAAGGCCAAAGTGAACACACAGAAAATGAAGCAAAAAATAAGAACGGTAGTAAGAAAATTGTTTCAATATGTAAGATTTCATTGGAAATAAAATGGAGCATACGACAACCCGATGAAATTAAGTGAGAAAGTACTAATGTTAAAGACGTCGTGAAGCAGACGGAAACCAGAAGAAATAATGTAGAACAAATATGTATGTAGGTACTCCAAGAGAAAAAACATCCAGCCTGAGAGACTGTCGTTTAAAAAATAGGACCACAACAGGTACTCAATGCACACAAGCAAGCAAGCGCACGCACACACACGCGCACGCACACACACGCACACCCACACACACGCACACAAACAGATGAAATTATTACTAACATTATATTTAATTATGAATTACAAAACTTCTGTTCTAAATATAAAAGAAAAAGCAGCGTTGTTAGTTTTCTACAAATTTTGAAATTGGAAAGTTCCCACACTGAAGACCGCTTTTTAGTTATAAAAGCATGCAAAAAAACGGGCAATTCATAAACACCTAAAATTGTAGCAAATCCAAAATATAAACAAACAACTAAAAATTTAGAATTCAATTTATGAATTTTATGGAATTATTTAAAAACTGGTTTGTATGCAATTTAATACTTTAAAACTTTACTTCATAAGACAAATAAATTTATTTTTTCACAAATGATTTTTAGGATTTGGGCTCTCTGGTAATTTTAAAATTATTTCTTTTCGTTTTGCTAACTTTCAATTTGATGGTTTTCCTTTACAAACTATTGGTGGTTATTCTTTGTATGCAATTTTTATTATAATATACAAGTAACATTTTATGTAGGTACGTAGTTCGGTACCCCTTGCAACTAATTTTAAAAATCTCTTACTTAAAACAAGTACGACAAAAATCAAGATATTTTAATTTTAATATTATATCGTACATTTGTACAATAGTTTGTGTGAGAGTCATTTTTACTGGTGTTGAACTGTTTCTGTATTTTACATCAGTAGAAAGTTGTGTTGATTTGCGTTGGCGGCAAATTTAAACAGTGAAAGTTTCCGGAAACTTCCAATATTTCGTTTTAGGATAGTTTGCAAATGGTAACTTCCATACTTGAAAAGGTTTTTTTCTGGTACTTACAACACTGGGAAGATTAAGTATACATATTTATATAATTACCTTATATGATAAATCCGTAATGAGAGTAATCTGTTTAATTTCGCTTTCCAAAAAATGTAAAACGGTGTATATGTTTTTAGAAGCGAGGTTATTAATAACAGATTCCGTCAATAAGGGATGCATTTCCGGTTTTAATCGGGCCATAATTATTTAAAATTGTTTTCTTTTTAAATTTTTAAATTGAGACGCCTAAGTACACGCATGCGCTGCGCGAGGCAGGAGTGAGGGACATGCGCAGTCTAGCTGCGTTCAGATCTGGGCGGATTGCAGTCGTACGGATTGTGAAACGGCCCGTCGCCATGTTTAGATAAGGGCGAAGCGTCCTTCAATGTGAGCGTGTAAAATGTTGAAAATATTGCATATATCTTGTGACTGATAGATACGTGGGGTACCCAATTATTGCTCGGATCTTAATTTAAACGGTTGTGGATTTTTTTTCCGCTGATGAGCTACTTTGGGCCGAAAATTTTGTGATTACATGATGGTAAGTTCGATCCATCCGAGCTGAAACGTAGAAGATGGCGACGCGGAAAGTTCCTTTGTCTAGTCGCAGTTCGGGAGGTCACACGGCGGTATGCACTAACTGTAACGAAATTCTCTCGATTCTCTGGCCCTCGCGGTTTAAAGCCCCTTTTGTTCGTCGAATTTTTTGTTTAAACGCGTACTTTTTGCGTAAACCCGACGCGAAAGCGGCTGGACGCCAAACGGTTGTAGCCTTTGCTATATTAGTCAATATAAATTCCTGCGTCATGTAGGTATTGATTCACTGACGAATTTAACTCTAGAATTTCGAAAATTCAACTCGAAAAATATTTTAATTGTTTTAGAAACGGGTTTCGGCTTGTTTTTCGTGAAATAATTTTAAATAGCCGTACGCGCCAATTTGGGCGCGCCAAATCAATTTTTTAATTGTTTCAACACACTATTTTTAAATTTCATTTCGCCGCTTTGAAAATTTAAAATGCGCCAATAGGAATTACTTTGAAAAACAAAAGCAACATTTTGCGATAATTGCGCAATCGAGTTTTCTTATCTTTTTTTTTTTTATAATTGACCGTTCCTGAAAAGGAAAAAAGCAAGATATTTTGAAGTTTTACATGTTTGTTTGTAAATTGTAGGAAGGTTAAAGTTATTTATAAAAAAAACTAAGGTAAAAGATTTAAAATAAAATTTGTTTTACTCTCATTAACCATAGAAACAACCTAATTGAATTTTGTATATTTTGAAGTACTGGTTATGTTTGATGTTAAAGAGAATTACTTTATATGTAATTGAAGAATAGTTAACTGATAAGCAATAAAAATTTAAGAATGGTGTATCCTGGTTGAATTTACTTATCTGAAATTCGCTAGATGTTAGAGTTTTAATTTGATTTGCAGAAGTCCAGGGAATGAGTGACGAAAGCTCGGGGGCAGGGCAGGGTGCTCTGCCCCCGCGGGAGGGTTTAACCTCCCGATCTGTGGTGGAGCGCCCTGCAGTAAGGCTCACACAGGTGGCTGGAGGACAGTACCTTCTTACTTCACAACCACATGGCATGCCAGCCCTGGCACAGGTAAGAATTTTAAGTTTTTGAATCTGTTGTGCAGGTTTTAGATTTTAAGCCAATATTATTTAAAGCTCATGACTGCAGCTGTCATGTTGACAGATTTACTCTGAATTTTAGATCATAGTGTGTTGAGTATAACTTGATAATCAGTTTTAATGTGAAGTTACTTGTTTGCTTTTGTACTGTGTGTGTTGGTCTGGAAGTGGGTTGAAGTAGACAAGGACCAAGCCCATATTTGCAGTGCACATTTAATTGTGTGTATAAGGTAATTTAAATAATTCTGTTTATGCAGAACACTGCAGTATGATTTTCACCTTAAATCTTAATAAAACTTAACCCTATTAGTGTTGTCATTCCACCATTCTGTCCCATATTTAATGGGTTGTTTCTTGTTGCTATCATTCTATAAACACAATAAACTTCATGTATTTTTATTCAGCAATATTTTGTTTGATTTCATAATTAGTGATGTAAATGTTGCTTTGTTAAAAACAAATCATAGAAGTCTTAATGGAAATGTTTGACTCTTCAATATAGTATTCGTAAAATACCAACCATTACAATGCTGTTTTTATGGTGGAATCAGCGCCGGATTTAGACCTTACGGGCCCCTAAGCAAATTTTATAGTGCGGGCCCCCTATTTTTTTTCTTGTATGATACAAGCACAATGGGAACGTAACTAACGCCAAGGTCGCCAAGTCAAAACTGCCTAATCACAGCCGCGTCTACAGGCTTATATTCTCGTGACCGTATGCCTAGAAATTTCGAGATGCATTCTCCAGTTCATTCCAGTTTAATCGCGAACCACACGAGCGCTCTGGGTGATTCA
>JABXWE010007802.1:0-19410 GCA_014611495.1 Limonius californicus
CATATATATTCTTACGAATATCTAACTTGTAAGACATGTTACCAGAAGTTATTTAGAGAAGGTGATACGCTACACTAAATGTCAATTAATACACCTTGTTTTGTTCTACAGACGACTAGATATAAAACTGTTTTCGGCTCATGTGCTACTGTTGATATTTTTCCGAAAACTTTTGTTACATACGTTATACCTAGGTAGAAAATCCTTCGTAAGAAGTTATAGAGCTTTAAAGTTCAATTTTTTTATTTTTTCTTTTTATGGTAGTTATCACAAATGTAAAGATCTCTCTCAGTGTCATTAATCATTGGATTGGTTTGTAGCAGACTTCCATTCTTGACGCTTTTCTGGTAGCCCCTTTAGTCCAGCATAGCTTTTACATCCGACGTCCTTCATAATTTTTTCCGTGTATTCCATTCTTGGTCTTCCTCTAGCATTTTTGCCGTCCACTCTTCCCTCAGTTAGGATTTTTAGGATCCCTTCCTGGCGAATTATATGTCCTATTAATCTATCTTATCTTTTCCTTATGTGCATCCACAGGATTCTCTCTTCCTGTACTCTTCTTAGTACTTTTTTATTTGTTATTTTATCTGTCCATTTTATTTTCATCGTTCTTCTATAACACCACATTTCAAATGATTACAAACTTCGTTTCTCACGCTTTCCTATTGTCCAAGTTTCACATCCATCCGTATAGTGCTGTGCTCCAAATGTATGTTGACGCTAGCTGTATACACACAACCAAACTTATATGGAATCACCCAGTATTTCTTACCAATAATAATAAATTTATGAACACTTGTTATGCAGATAAGAGATAAAGCTTTTGTTGGAAATAATACAGGGTGAATCTTAAATAGCGGAAAATATTTACATTACGCGATTCTGCATCAAAAACTTAGCAAAACATTCTACAAGATTTTGCTCGAAAACGTTTAGTTTTTGAAGAATTTTTAATTAAAGTTTTGTAAACTTAGCAACAGTCTATAATCAGTCGTACTGAGCTGTGTGTTAAGTCGCCTGCCATTCATATAGTAACGCACTTGATTTAATTCGGAACTTAAGGTGATTGTATACAGGCATGTTAGACCTCCTTCATGGTACCTAATATTCTAATTTTATTTGCTGCTTGCATTTTTGAGTTAACAGTACATAACTAGTAAGGAAATATCGACTAAGTTTTAAGTTTTTTATACTGTAATTTACAGCAATTGCTCAAAGTGGCTACCCCCAACTTTTATGAATTTCATACACCTACGTATTATGCTCTCTTCTAGATTTTGAAGAATATTGTTTCGTCAAATGATTATAACTGCTTCATTTATTCGTTGCTGTCGAGTATCAATTTCCACTGCATACACAAATGCTTTTAATGTTCCCCACAAGAAAAAATCAAGACAGCTTAAATCTGGGCTTCTTGGTGGCCAAGATAATGGAATGCCACGACCAATTCATCGTTCTGGAAATTCATGATTTAACCATTCTCCTGTTTGAATTCTCCAGTGTGCTGGTGCTCCCAAACATATTTCTTCTTAAATCTAATGGTACATCATCTAATAGATCCCTAAAATCGGTGTAAGAATTCAACAAAGTTATTCGCGTTTAGGCGATCAGGCAAAATGTGTGGTCTTATAAGCCTATTGCCAATAATACCACCCCATACATTAACGCTAAACCGAACTTGATGATTTGTTTGATACAGTGCATGGGGGTTTTCATAGGTCCATTGGTGCATGTTATGGATAATAAATGTTCCATTTCTGGTGAACGTAGTTTCATCAGTCCACAAGATATGTCCAATAAAACCAGGATCCCTTTCTTGCTCACGAAGTAACCATCTGCAAAATCTGACTCTTTGCTGATAGTCTTCTGGTCATAATCCCTGCACTCGTTGATAATGATACGGGTGCAAACCATTTTCGTCTAATACGCGATGAACTGTTCTTTGGCTAACACCAAACATTCTGGCAATGGATCGGGTACTTTGTTCTGGTTCATTGTCGACTACATTTAAGATATTTTCTTAAACCAGTGGTAACAATACTCGATGAGGACGGCCTCTGTCAGCTACTGGAGTGGGTGCAGTTCTTCCAGTTCCTCGCATTCGTTGATCCAATCGTCGAATAACATTACTATTTGAATGCCTTCTGTTTGGATAGCGTTTGGCATACAAATTAGCAGCAGCATTAAAATTGCTACGACAATCCCCCAAAATCATTAAACACGGTGTTTTGGTCAGCAAATTGCCACAGAAATATTATTAAAAGTCAAATTACTTAAAATAAAAAAACTACGTCAAGCCTACGTTTGTTTTAAAATGTGAAATTTGTATTGCACGTTGTTGCAACAGTTTTGGAAAACTCAAGCATTGCAGAAGCTTTAAACTTCGGATGGAAGTTCTGGGTATGATGACTACAATTACAGATTGGTGATTCCTTTTGTTGATTAAACTACAGTTAAAAATCATCATTTCGTAAAAACACCGCACGATAAGGAACCGGCCAATAACTCCTCATCTATGAGGTTAAGAGCAAATTGGTATAAGACTTTATCGCTCCATTTTTGATCCAGAATCAGATGGTATGTCTATTATCCGTCTTTTAAGATTCACCTTGTATAACTAATTGATAAAAATTGATCATGTGCACATTGAAAATTTTTGCTATTTGTGGCCAGTTGTAAAATCGAAGTAATAATATTTAAATAAAAATAAAATAAAAATAGGTAACATGCCCTATGTTTGTCAGATGTTCAGAGGGGAAGAATTGTTGTTCTTGTTCAGCAGGGAATGTCACAAAGGCAAATCGCAGGAACGGTAGGTGTCTCGCAGGGCGTTGTTTCAAAAACCTATGCAAGATTTTTAGAAACGGAAACGCTCAAGAACAGACTTAGACAAAGTCATCGCAGAGTAACCGATTTTTAATTCAAATAGCTAGAAGAAATCCAACCTTTTCTCATTCGGAGCTCCAAAGGCAACTTTTGCAGGCTGCAGATGTTGGTATTTCAGTTGAAACAATACGAAAGAGACTTCGTGCCCGAACTTTATTTAGCTGGAGACAGATAAGGATTCCCGAGTTATCCAGGCAGAACAAAATTGATCGGCTAGATTGTAATATGCCCATTTTGCTTGTTGGATTCTGCTAGTAACTTCTCGTTTGCATCTTTCATCGAACGTTATAGTGCTGCCCAGATATCAGATCTCGTTTACTTCTTCTATTCTTTGATTTTCTATTTTTTTTTATTAATGTAAAGATATGTCCTTCAAATTTGCTAACAATTATGTACTAGAGTAACAGAATCATTTTCATAAACCAGACTTGATCGTATGTTTGCTCTAACTTTGTTGTTAGTAGAACACTTTAAAATTTTAGGTTATTTTCTGAAAGAGAATTAAAAAGCACAAAAATAAGCTACTATTCCTATTGCTATTACTTACAACCGTAAAATGTTTGTCACCGTTTTGGGTTGTCGTTACAACGTGAAATTATCAGGTAACCATTAACACAAAACCAATGTGTAGTGCTTGTCACCTACAGTGAAAACAATGCTAAGTCATATAATTACTTTGGTGCCATAGCAATTATATTTTTAATTTTTGTTTTGTGTTTATGAAAATGCAGTTCCTCCAACTTATTTTCCAAGAAGTTTAAAAAACAGATCGCTATTGAGCCTTGGTGGAAGTTCGAATGGGCATATGAAACAGTTTCCTATGATACCACATCAAACATTGATAGAGAATTTATGTTGAAAATCTTCCTTCTTTTGGTAAATGCGAATTTTCGATTCCCCACGAATGGCTATTCCGCCAGTTCAAAATTCAACGGCGGTTAAAGTAGCTTCATCGCTAAACAGGACCTTCTTCAGAAATATGTGGTCAGCATGTTGTTTATTAAGAAGAAATTGAGAGAGTTACAATCTGGTTGGAAAATCATTTGGTAATAAATCTTGCGCGGGAGTGAAGTGATACGGATATGTTTTACTTTTTATAAAAACCGATGCCCTGTTTCGCATAATCGGTCGTAAAGGTTTTTATAAATTTTACTGATCACTAAATTCCCAGAAACGCAGAACACGCTTCCAAATTAGTTGTGTGTCCAATACAACTTCCGATTCAAAGCTTCACCAAATGTTCAAAAGCGAAAAACAATCTCTGGTTCCACCGACAATAATTTTCGTTTCGTACATAATTCAAGGTTTTGGTAATTGCATATCAGTAGTATTTAAGAGGAAACTCTCAACAGTGAACGTTCTAAATAAATACAGTTCAAAGTACCGTATAACTAACTTGAAATCTTATATGTTCCACAAGTTCTATTCTTCTTCCTCGAGAGCTTTGTCTTTTACGAGACTAAAGATCTTCTCTCCTATGCCTTTGTTGGGCATTTAAAACTACCGCAAACATAGAGGACCTACAACCACACGAACTGCATGTTCTATTCCGGAGTAGATTTACTAGGCAGAATGCTTCGCTGGTTTGCCACTGTCTTGTGATGAAGAACGGCCGCCAAAAATCCTATATTCCGATACTGGGAATTGAACCCCAAATCTTTAGCGTAGAAGTCTAAAGTCTCTAGCCCACGACCGCCTAAGAACCTATGTTCTGTTAGTTGGAGCATCTGGAAAATACTAATTTTCGGTGTTTCGGAGTTAATTATGTAGGTTTTGTTTGACCTTGTGCTAGCTATATTGTTTAAGAATTAGTTTCACTTCTGGTACTCTTAGAAAATAAATAGGAAGATACTTCAAAGTCAGCGGTTGCCAAATAATAACTTCTTCTTCCTTATCTTTTCCCTTTTGTACCATTGTAGTGTAGGGTTTTAAGTAAGTCCTCTATCCATTCCTTAAACTTTCTTCTGTTCTGTTCATGTTGATTACTTCCGCGATTGTTGTTCCTCGTTTCTGCACTAGGTCTCTCATGTAGTCTTGCCATTGTATCCTTGGTCTGCCTTTTTTCTTTTTCTTATTATCCCCGTCTCCGTTATTCTTCTGGGTATCCTATATTCTGTCATTATTTTTAGGTGACCGTACTATCCAAGCTGTTTCTTCTCTATCTCATTTACTAGTGGGAGAAGTTTGAATTCATCTCTGATGCACTTGTTTCTCACTCTGTCCCTTCTGATTTTTCCTGTTACTTTTCTTAGATATCTCATTTCAGCTGCCGTTATTTTGGATTTATGTTTTATCTAGCATAACCCATGTTTCGGCTCTGTATGTTAAGATTAGTATGTATATGGTTTTGTAGATTCTTATTTTGGTGTTATTTATTAGCTCTTTTTTCCTATTATTGATTTGATAGTAAACGTTATTCACCGGCGCCGGTAGCTCGGATAGGTTGGCCGTACGCCTATCACGCAGCTGTCATGGGTTTGAATCTGGACGCCGAGGTCGGCGGTTTTTTCCTGAGCGATAAAAAACCCTAAAACGGCCCTTCTTCTCGGATAGGAAGTATAATCGTAGGCCCCGTGTCCAAGTGTTGTTGGGCACGTCGAAAGAACCCTCAAACAGGCTAAATTTCCAGGTGTGGTAGGATCGCTCCCTGGAGTCGGTGGTTAGCCATAGTAGCAGAAATAGGCCGACGTTAAATGAGAACAAACAAACAAACGTTATTCATAGAATTGTTTCCATGGTTGTAATATTTCCCTGTTATACGACAGCACCTTACCCTCATTATTTGTTATATATCTTGTTTGTTTCCGCTGGCTGCCCTTCAATTTCTGTAAAGAACATTTTTTGATTTTCTTTTGTTTTGTTCTTCTTGCCGAACTTCTCCCACGAGTCTGTTTTCGCCTGTTTTATCATTTCCTTTGCTTCGTTCCTTTTCTGGTGATATTTTTCCTTGTCTTCTTCCGTTTTACTTTGTTTATATTTCATCCATGCTGTCTTGACTTGTTTGACTTTACTGTGTCATTCCACCACCTTGTACTTTCCTGTTTGTAATTTATCTTCTTTGTCCCGCAAGCTTCTTCTGCTGGTTTTAGAATGGATTGTCACAGTTTCTTCCATTTAGAGTCTATGTCCCAAGCTTGCCCTTCCTGTTGTGTTTCTAGTGTGCTTAATTTTTCTCAAATAATAACACACTACAGTAATTACAGACGGACTCGTTTATAACGACACATTATAGAAACATGGAAATATTTGCTGCTTATTTCACTTCGATATAACATCAGGAAACCTTCAAAACATTAGAGTAGTAAAACTTAAAGAACTTGTTAATTAGCAATAAAATATTTTTAAACGTACTAGGTATTCAAATTCACATATTAAATAATGCGTATAACAAAAAGAAAAAAAAAATAGAGGGGCAAATATAATTTGAAAAACCGTTTGAATAGTTAGAATACCAGAAAATGTCACAAAGAAACCTTCTATTATCCAGTATTAAACAGATAAATATTAGTTCACATTGGAGCATCCAACCCAGAACATTTTCAAATACGTTATATTTGTTTGTATTATAGTCTACACCAGAAGGTTTTAGGAGAATTTGTTTGGAAGCAAACATTTTATGAGCACCACTAATTTTCGAAAACGTTAAAAAATCTGTGTCTTTATTTGAGCAATACATTTTATAACATTTTACTATCTTGATGTACAGGTTCATGGCTTAGTTGCTACAACTATTTATTACTCCAGAATACACAATTTTTGTTTCTGTATGCGTTACATAACATCGCTAAAAATTATGATCTTCGTAGAAGCTTCTTATTCATTCACATCTGGTGAAAGTGAGGATTTGAATTACTTGTCAGACCTACATGAATTCTATAAAATTTCAATACGTTCAATAAATGTTGAAATGCAATCTTATGGGGTCTAGCTACCGCTACATTAGAGTTTTTTTTCATATTTAAAAAAAGCAACAATATTCCCTAAAACAACGGTTGGATACAATAAATAAATGATTATTTTTGCGGGACGAATAATCGCTATAAGCGGGAAATACAATACAGTAAACAATACAATTCTGCACATTTACTTCGGAAATGCATGTTATAACCGGGACGTCGTTGTTCTGACACACGTGTTCAGTGATTCGGCCTGTCATTTTAATGAAGGGAATTTTAATAATTATAATTTCTATATACTTTTGGAATTATACGGTATGCCCTGAAACAGATCTGCAGGTAAAATATATTGGCTGCATATCTGCCAGAGATGTAGGTATGTATATCTTTCTGTAAAAGAAAACAAATTGAGATTCTTATTCAGTTCAAAGCAAATCGTAAAAATATTCCCTCAAAAGCACGCGAACACGGTGTATTTAATTTAGAACAAATGAAATGGAAGGACTCTTTGAGTCTTTGACATAAAACTCGAACACACAAACCAAATCTGCTAGAGCGTTCGGTGCACGACCCGTTGCGTGCAGCCACGAACGACCCTCCGGGAAATCTTTCTAAAAGCTCCTGATTTAGAGATTTCATTAAGTTAGTTTGGTTTGGTCTATACTTTTTTTTGGCTAACACTTCACAGTATGGGGAAAAATACGGTTTTAACATTAATTTGTAGCCGAAACAGAACCTGAAAACAAAAATAATATTATGGAAATTTTGATAAACTTTTCTTCTTAAGGAATATTAGAAAAATGAAGAAGAAGCTTACACCTGAGGTTCGAAAACAGAAATTAGGAATACAACAAATGAAAACCGTTTCTATTAAAAATTTCATGTGCTACTACCCTAACACCGATTAATATTTGAGCTGCTTTTCTGGAGAAGAACCTTCAACTATGGACATTTTGTCTGCCGAAAGGCAACCCCTTTATGATTTTCTAACCGAGGATGCAATGGAGAGGGAAGTAGTGTACAAGTCGTCGCATATCAAATTAATAATGTAATTAATTAACCCATAAAGTAGGATCAAGCATGTGCCGGGAGACACATAACCCCTTGGTTAGTGGTAGGTACAAAGGTAACATTATAACCCTTTGTAGCCGGCCAATTACGCACGCACAGCCTAGTGACAATGCCCGGGGACGCATTACCTGCGTTACGTCACATCAATCGATACTTCATCGTGGTAAAAGGGTACAGAATTTCAGGGCACAGGGCTGGATCCAAAGAAAAATGTTGTATTTACAATAACAATCAAAAATCGAACCACCGATATGAATTACAACTTTTAATAAATGTTTTTAGGTAAAATTTGCATGGCAGTAAATATTTCGGAGGTGCAGAAGATAGAATGCTAAAGTATTTTATTTTGCTAGTTATTTCCGGGGGGAGTAGGAAACCCTATAACATAATATGAACTAAACCAAACATTTATTTCGTAAGCTTTCGGTATTTTCGAGATAGTTGGACTGTATTTTAACCTTTATTTTCAATTAAAAATCTCAAATTCTCCCCCATTTAGCTGTTATGCCATTGCATCTCCAAATAACTTATAAAAAATTTAGTATTTTTCCCGTTACTCATCCTCTATAAACTATATGTTCGTATACCACATAACATCACTATCATGATCATTGACAGCCTTTTCGTCCCACTGCTGAGCATCGGCCTCTTCTCTGCCACGTGTTCCTCCTCAGCGCTAAGCTACAAACGTAGGGGACCTACAGTTTAACATCGAATCTGAACAACAGAAATACATAACATACCAATAATCTGAACTTCACTTTTTTAAAAGTTTTATGAACCTGCTTAGCACGTATGCTGGGCAAGAGGCTAGCCTAATCAATCGAACAGAGAACAGAAGTTCCACTACATGGTTTACGATTGTCAAAGATGTTCGTATGATAACCGGGACCGACGTTTTTACGTACTCTAGGAAGCACTATCCAAGTAATGTTAATGTTAATTCCTGTAGTCACGAAACATTCAGTTCCGTACAATATTACTTTCGTACTTTCAACTTCAATTAGAAATTCATTAATCTTACTGTTCCTTTTACGCCAGAAATTGATAAACTAAGTCTGAAGAAATATTTACAGCTAATTGGAAATTTAAACATTTAGATATCAAACTCTTCTCCGTAAATACTTAATTAAAAACTTTTTTGCTGTTTTATAACTGCCGACATTTATTCATGCTATTATTAATTTTAAAGAACACCCGATGATGCGATTTTCTCAAATCTTGGATATTTACCTTGTTACAAGTAAAATATATGTTGGTTGTTTGTTTCGATTGGGCGAGACTTCAGACGCGGTTTTCCAAGTATCTCTTTGCACTGAAGCTCTTAGCTATGGATTTTGCTTATCTAGGGTAGTTTCAACCCCGGTGGCTATTTTTAATGTGTCAAAATATGTTAGTCTGCATTTATATATGCTTACAGAGTGCTCTAAGTTTTTTATTTTTTCACCTTAAAAAATGTCGGTCGCGTAACCAAACGCTGCTGGTGCCGGTCAAACGGACACCAAAGTTAAGCAACGTAGGCTCGGGTCGCTGCTAGAATGGGTTACCTGTTTAGTGGTACAACAACAACGACCAGGCATGCTTCAGACAGCACGTCAAAGCCGTCAGTCCCGGATACCACGGTGGTAGGTGTTAAGTCAAGTCAGAGGCGCTACCGCGACCATACGAATTGCATCTTAAAAATCAGAATACTTACGCTTGAAAAGTACTGTATATATGGGAAAACATTGAATAATGTCGCTAATTCGAACTTTCAAGGCCAAACATTTGATTACAACTCCTTAAAAAATAGCTAAGTATTGTTTCTCATCCAACAGCATCGTTTAGATCTACGAATATATATACTGCTATGATATCGCCTTTATAATAATACTTTGTGGTTTTCTTCTTATAAAATAAATTATTATACAGCAAATCGAATTGTAAGACAGCAAATGAAATTGTGCTTGGTTAAACTTACTAGGTTGGGCGCCATAAACAAAATTTAAATCTCAATCAAGATATCCTATCCTAAATGAATATAAACAAAATACACAAATTTATAAATTGTTTAATCAACACAACTCAAATATTTTCACAAACCTTTTCTAGTTGATCTCAGGGATGCTGTTACAATTGGTCGTTCTGCAATAACTCCCCTAGCTGGCAACAAACAAGCACAACAAAAGAAAACAATTAATAAAAATAAAATTACCGTTTCAATTATTAAAATTAATGCACAGTTATCTGTGCTTTCCCTTTATAAAAACATATAATTCAAAGTTGTCATACAACATTAAATTCAATAAACAACTACCAGGATTTATTTATCAGTTCTTTATTTTTGATTGAAACTTAAAACTCGTACCTTATATTTAAATGTGGCGGGCTTCGCAGTAATCTTCATATCACGTGCACTCGCATTAGGTTGATCTTCAGTTGCGTTGCCAGTGGCAATTTCGTAAATAAATGTTGATAACCGTAGTTGGTGACATCCAAATTAAGGAAACAGCAAGCAGATGTACCACAGATAAGTGCTTTCCCATCATAATTCACCAGTAATTATCTCTTGAATAGGTAAAAATAAAATTTAACTTCTAATCTCAAAATCTGCTTTCAGTTAGTTATTTTGCTTCTGGATCCATATTAATTTTTTATCTATTATAGCACTTTTTATTTCAGCGAACTTCCTTTTAATACCCTTACTGGATGAATTTAGGCAAATTTAATTACTTATTTCTTGTAGATTAATAATTTCCATCATATGAAGTTGACATTTATTTACACTTATCAAATTCAAAACAGTACACTAACGACCCACGCCGCTTGATAAAAAAGATGAAGATCAAACCCACGCCAACTTTAATTCTTCCCGGAAATTTCTTCATAATTTTTAATATTTCACGTTCGTAGAGGGAAAAACAGTTGAGCTCGAAGATAAACGGGGAAAACCATTTATTTACTATAATACACAAACTTTAACATAAATT
The DNA here is from genome assembly GCA_014611495.1 of Limonius californicus. NCBI lineage: Eukaryota > Metazoa > Arthropoda > Insecta > Coleoptera > Elateridae > Limonius > Limonius californicus. Next base: position 10,823 of record JABXWE010007802.1, read on the forward strand.
ATAATTATTTGGGACCTCGAAGGATAAATTGCAACGAACTAGTTTTAGAACAAAAGATTTTCACAAGTTTGTTCTCCGTTGCCATGATACGGAGCAAAACTTTCAATGTCAACCCCAAGAACTTCCACCAATGAAATTGCAGATCTAAATTAACTAAAATAATTACAAAATTCTATAAAACAATAACTAAACTTACACAAAAAAAGGCAAACATGAAAGTTGACAATTAAATTTACATTAAATTATAAATAAATTATTAAAACATTTTCAAAGCTAATCAAAATTAACGCAAACCTTCCTTACATACATAAGAACATCAATACAAACATATTTTTCTCTAAATAAAAGTATTAAATTCTCAAATTTACATAATTATATCAAGCTGTCAAAATCACTATGTTTTTCTAATTTGAGTTAAATTGTAGTTCAAAAATGCACAGATAAGGTTGAAAAGTTTCCTCTAGAGGCTTTCCTCAAGATGAAGATCAACAAAAGAAGCTGTTTTGATACCTGGAAGTCAAGTTATACAGACACAAAGGATCAAATTCCAAGATCGGAAGCAAGCATTTACCTCGTATCTGATTAATGTGTGATTAAACAATTCATTTTATGCAGGGTAGCTTGAATTAGCTTTATTAGAATTAGCTATAGATTAAGATATCTCAATTAGAGCATGTTGTAACACAGCAATATATATATATATATATATATATATATATATATATCATCCAAATATTTCGCTTAAACTGTTTTACAGATCAATCTAAAGAAATATTGAAAAGTCATGTATATATAATTCAGTTTGATGTTGATATTGTAAATGTAAAGGTTCATTAAAAATTCATTGTAAGTAAGCTTTGCAATAAGTCATAACCAACAACTGGCATGTTCTTTGCCATCTTAATTCAAATTTTGAATGTAAACAGCAGCTTGCAAGATTTACCTGCAAATCGTTGTTTTACTAATTGCAGATATTTTGCTTTGGTGTTTAGAACTGTAATACATCGTAAAAAAACTATTCGAATATTTATATATACTTTAAATTGTTGATTAGATTTGACGTGTTGTTGAAATAATTGTGACAAACCGTTTTTTATAGCTAAATTTACTGTCTGGAAAGTAGAAACTAAGCTATTTTAGACACATAGAAAACGTTCACAATCTTTCTGTCCCACGTGTCTTCTTCTTCTTCTTGTTCTTCTCAGCTTCTCAAGGTCCACTGTTGGACATAAGCTTCCTCCATTTATGGAGGGATGTTGTCATTTACAAGGCCGCTTTTGCCGTTGCGTGTTGGCCAGGGGAGGATACTTATAGAAAATTAACATGCATGTAAGATTTCTTGCACTACATGTAGTCATGCTGGATGTAGGTTTCTTTTGATATGTTGCATTATACAATTACACACACTCATTCTAAGCGTTTTATATCCATTGCTATTTTATACGTAATATTACCAAGTTACTCGTTTTACAGTAGTAAATATCTTAGACTTAAGAGTATAGAATTGAGAAGAATTATCTGTCGATAAATTTTGAAAGCAGTGGTAGGGAAACTACGAGAAGGAAGAACTAATGACGAAATCTGAATAGGCAACCCTCAGTAGAATTTCTCATGAAAAATTGGTTTTTATTAAAATAGAACACAATATACAGTTACGCTCTTATTTTGAGGGTTGCTTTCACTAATTTACAAATTAAGATTGACATAATTTGTATGTCTTACTACTAGCTCTTTTCATTCTCTACACTGTAAGATAAATACTAATCAAATCTTAACAATTAACGTAAATGGAAAGAATTCCTTTAGCTAGTTATCAATGTTAAAAATATTAGGATAACTCCAAAGGTGTATAAACCACACCCAACAAAGAGGAAAACTAATGGTTGAATGGGATAGATATGTGCATAATTTTTTTTATAATTTTGTAAATCATGTTTTACATGGCTCCTTTTAATTAACACGTATTAGGTCGCATACTTTGTATTTTAAAATGGGAATACCGTCCAATTCACTTAAGATGAGTTCGGTTATAACAAGAAATGTTTGGATTTACATCGTTTATTGTATTGTATTTCCGGCGTACAGCGATCATTCGTCCCGGAAATATTTCTAGCCACCTCAAAGCAAGCTTTACCTAATTCACATAAGGGACACGATTCTGGAATTTTTTGCGTTGGATGTCTCACTTAGTGTTAGTGTTTGCCCAGTTAATACCATTGCACTTTAGATAATCCTTAAGATTCTGTAAATAAACTGTTAACGGGATTTTTTGAAGGAAATGTGAAAATTTACAAAACAAACCACAAATACAATTTATCGATCCACCTATGTAAAAGGAAGTAGCTAGAATTCTATGTAGTAAAGCGTACGTATGTACATTTCTGAACGCAGTTGTTTGGTTATTGTAAATTAAAAATAGTTTAAGATTCCTTAAGTGTGAAGAATATTTTTGCTGATGCAATCAAATGTTACTTAGCAATCCCTAAAGTATTTGTAATGACCGAGTTGGACTGTATTTATAAGCGATAGAAAACATTAAACTTTCTGCCATAGTTTATGGAAGATTAAGTTTAGCTTTCAGGTTTTATTTCTTTCAGTAATAATTCGTGTATATTTGAAAAATGTATTCCGTGTAATATAAGAAAATCTTATATAGAAATATTAACCTATTTAAGTAAATGAGCAATGTAAGATCTACAAACTTTAAATTAATCAGCAAGTAACCTCTTTTTCCATACACACAATTCCAGTATATTGCCTGAAATCTGACAATTAGCTCAGTCTCTCTTCGCGCATTCGGCGCGATCCGACTCTGTAGGTATTTGGTTTGGGGTTGGGGGCGGCAGGCAATATGTGTAATGGATAGCGGGCGGCGCTGAGGGTGGAGAAAGAGCTGAGCTAACCGCAGCGCCGCGACGCCAGTCCTCTGTAGTACAAATTCAGCCAGGATGTTCTAACACACCTTTCCTGGTTAGCACAAAGGAGCCACTTCTTATTAATCATCGGACTGAATGTAACATTCCCCCTTGCAGCAAGTGAAAATCGAAATCGCTCCGTGGAACGTACTTTATCTAAAATATCGCCATGATATTTTAAATAGGAAATTGTTAGGTGATAAAACTTAATATTTTAAAGTTACGTTTGGTATATTTTATTGACCTAAACAGTATTTTGTTTATAGTTTATTCATGAGCGGAAGAAGATAACGGTTGTATTGGATTAGCTGTAAGGATTAGTTGTAATCACTATAAAATATTAACGTACAAATGTACAAATTGTGTACTTATGTATATCAAATTTTAGGATCTGTAAAATATTTACGTCTATAAAATAAAGGTAATGTAATCATAGTCGATATAGTATTGAAGCTAATTTAAAGATATATTATGCATGAAAGTGATTTTGAATAATTTTTATTTCCGTTTACATCCTGTTAATAAAGATGCTTTTCTTACACAGCGTGAAATAGGAATACTAAGAGAGCTACATGATTGTCTCATATAAACAAATAAAATAAAAATTACAGAACTATTTGGGGCAGAAAAATTATTCGTTACCAGTACAGACGACGAATTCAGTAAATGTTTCTTGGTAGTTTCTTATCTCTATCATTGTTATCCATAGTCGTGTTTCTTAGCGTTAGGTACAAACACACAATTGTAGAAGAACATTATAATTGATGCTCGTCTATATTGCATTTTTATTTCCTTTTTTGGTTTAATTATTGTTTTTGAAAGCTTACAGTATCATAAACTTCCCGAAATTTGTCTTTTGTGAGTCTTCCAATGGAAACAATTCTTTTTCTGTCTGTTATGTAGCCTACTTGATGCGCACAGCAACCACCTACTTAGACAATAGGTCATGTCATTTAAAAGGTGTTTGTATAAGTTTCTAACAATTGTTAGAGTTGGGGAGAAATCCCACGTTGTGATTTTGTACTGAAATACCAATGCATTTTTAAGAGAAACGCAAGTATTTACTAGATATATCGTTTCACTATAACCAATGGAAGACAATGTCTAGTCTGGAATGGAAAACTGCAATTTTTTCAGTAGACATTTGTACCGTGAGAGCATTAAAAACCCAAGCCTACATTTCAAATTTTAGTGGTTACTTATTTAATTAATTGATTGTATCAAAAGTCATTACAATGACAAATTACAATACTGTGAATTTAAAGATGTTAACAGTGGAACGTAAAATGTTCATATTAGAAGCTTATTTCAGAATGGTACAAACAATGAAAATGATGAATGACAATCTTCATTTCAAACCTATTTCACAGAATTTCAACAGCGTTATTCGAATGAGGCTGCAAACTTCACTTATAACAGTTTCTATCAAACTGCCAATACGATTGTTAATAATTTGAGAGAAAGTGGAAACGGCGAAAGGAAAAAAGAGATCAGGAAAACCTGCGAAGCGAATTGGAAGCAACTCCTTCTAAACCGATCAGAAAAGTAAGCAAAGAAATTGATTTGTTATACGGTGCTTGGCCAACAATTTTAAAGAAAGATTTGAGCATTTTTCCATACAAAATTCAAATGGTTTATCAACTTTTACCGCGTGATTTCAAACCTAGAACAAATAATTGTCACTGATTTCTAAACAACATAAATAATAATGTCATATTAGATCTTACTTGGTGCAGGATGAAGCCTGGTTTCATCTCAGTGGGTATCTTAACAGCCAAAATTTGAGAATATGGGCAACCAATAATACGCCTATGTTTGAGGAAACACAGTTACAACCACAAAAGATCGGTTTAGGGGTTGCTGTTTCAAGAAGGCGAATAGTTTACAAGTTTTTGGCAAAAAATTTAACTGCCGATTATTTTCTTCAGAATATTTTAAACCCCTTTTTCATTGAACTTCATAATGATGACATTAGAAATGCTTACTTCCAGCAGGATAATGGCACAGCATATACTGCTAACCGCGTCACACAATTTTTAGAGGAATTTTATGATAATCGGTAAATTAGTAGCCATCTGTTTCCACTAAGGTCACCCGATCTTACTATTCCAAACTTCATTATATTCCCCTATCTAAAAAACAATATGTTTAGTAATAGAGCATAGAATCTAGAAGATTTAAAAAATGCCATTTCACAAAAGTTAGATGATCTTACCCCTGATAATGGTGAATGTATTTGAAAATATTAAGAGAAGGTTTGCATTTATGTTTAGAAAGAAATGGTCAACATTTTCAACATCCTTTTTAAAATCCTTTATTTACTTTGTTCTGTAAATGTGTATGCAACAATTTTATTTGAAATACACGCTTATTTAGACAGCCTATAACTGCGTAACCTCACTACTTTGACCACAGGGACCACAGCGCTAACTAATAGTATAGACAAACACTGGCAAAATAAAGTGTTAATTTTAAATATCTATTAAATAATTAAATAAATAACCTAACAAAATTTGATATGTAAACGTTCAGTCATAAAATATATAAGGCAGTTATATTATATTAATATTTACAATATTTGTTTGTTTTTATTTAACGTCGGCCTATTTCTGCTACTATGGCTAACCACCGACGCCAGGGAGCGATCCTACCACACCTGGAAATGTATTTACATCATTATAATTACAGATTAATCTAAGCCAAGACTTTAAATTCCAAGGGTTTGACTTGGGTTTTTAATGCTCTCCCGGTACTTTCACATTCTGTACCTACTAATTTACTAAAAACAAATCGATTTTGCGATTTTACTACAAATATTTGATTTGGATCTGCAAAAGTCTGTTCTGAGGATATGTGCATAACAGCGGATTTCTTCGAAACGGTAATTTCTAGTGCTGTCAAACGATTCCGAGTCTAGAATCGGAATCGGTTCTTTAGCTTTAAGAATCGGTTCTGCGGCGTCGTTAAAACCGATTCTCGATTCTAGAATCGAAATCCGATTCTAGAATCGAGAATCGAAATCCGATTCTAGAATCGAGAATCGAAATCCGATTCTAGAATCGCGAATCTAAATCCGATTCTAGAATCGAGAATCTAAATCCGATTCTAGAATCGAGAATCGAAATCCGAGTCTAGAATTGAGAATCGAAATCCGATTCTAGAATCGAGAATTAAATTCCGATTCTAAAATCGAAGATGTGTTTTCGATTCTAAGAATTGAAAACTGATTTCCTAATCTAAAATCTACGATTCATTTAGTTTTCAAGAATCTGTTTCCTACTCTAAAATCATCAACAAAGATTCGTTTTCGGGTCGAAGGATCGCAGAAATAAAGACAAAATATTTTGGAGTACTGATAATCGTTCGCATCCTTCTTACTAAGGTAATCTTAAGCTTTCTATTTAAATAGGGGTTTTAAATGCCCAGTTCCTTATGTGCGCAAACCTTTTCTACTTATTGCAAACACCTGTTACCTAATACCATTTTGCGGTTGAACTATTCTTTATTAATAGGTACTATAAGCGGTTTGATGTACTTATTTTTAAATTTAAACAAGATATTGGTTTAAAACGTATTTTACTTCTACCGAAGTATGGAAAAGAATCAAGGCAAAAAGCTGCCAAATAAAAATCAATTATGCTGTATGGTTTTCTAACGAAGGCCCCCCACCAGTTTTTAAAAATGTTGACTTTAATGCCCGATTACTCAAAAACAAAATCACCATGGCAATAATAATTGGACTCATTAAACAGGCGAATAAATGAGGCTACGGTAGGCGGAAAAAATCCTAGGGAAATAAATTCTCGGAATAAATAACTGAAAAAAAAACCTCGGAAAATATCCTACGAAAAAATCCTATTAAAAAGAATCATTGATAGAAAATCCTTACAAAAACAGCTAGACAAAACATTTTAGTAATTTGTTTTCAGTTGTTTTAGAATTTTAGTTTTGATGTATTTAGAAACTAAAGTATGCACTTAAAGGGAAAATGTTAATATTTGTTTTAATAAGTAGTAGTAAGTAATTACCCACTACAGGCAATCTAAGCTAACTTATTTTTGCAACCCTATAAAATTATAAATAATATACTTAAATAAATTGCAGTTAAATAAATACATTGCATCTTATGCAACATTAAAACTTTGACAGCGATTATCTGGAAACCCTCTTTTATATGGCATGGACTTTTATTTATAACCCGTTGTTGAGATTAAGCCCAAGGCGCGTAGAAACTTTCATTTTTTGACCAAAGTAGCTTTTGTGCTGAATTTAATTGCGGTTCTATGGTCTAAAGAAAATTGATATATTCGCATAATTAGAATAGTTAAATCAAAAAATATAAAACCCTGCGCTAGAAATGAGCGACCGCCACTTGGACGCGGTCGCTGCCCCACCACTATTATTATTTATTAGTAACTTCTCCTTCGTCTAACACGTATGCAAGCCTTGTTTTCGTTCTCGCTCGTTCGGAGCACTTTCAAGCAGGGTTGTTAAATAGTTTTGTTGTTATTTCTTTAAGAGAAGACAAACGAGATTTGATTCTAGAATCGAGAATCGAAATCCAGTTCTGGAATCGAGAATCGAAATCCGATTCTAGAATCGAGAACCGAACTACAATTCTAGAACCGAGAATCGAAATTCGATTCTATAATCGAGAATCGAAATCCGATTCTAGAATCGAAAATCGAAACCCGATTCTAGAATCAAGAATCGAAATCCGATTCTAGAACCGAGAACCGATTCTTGTGGAATCGATTCTTTTCAGAATCGAGAATCGATTCTCAAAATTTCCGATTCTTGACAGCACTGGTAATTAATTTCAATGATGATTAAATATTGACCGAAACAATAAAATTTCGAAAAAGTTTTTACATAAAAATGTATAATTAAACAAGCTACTCTTGACGTCTGATGTTATGAAAGCTCCAATACAAATGTATTTTGAATTTCTTGCCGCAGAATAAAGGATATTACGGTTTTTATGATATTTCGACGGTATTCATTGCAAGTTACTTAAAAACGTTAAATTAATTAACATAAACTTATTAAGTTATTTAATGACTTTTAAACATTACCAAATTTACAGCTCCAACGAAAATGTTTGAGTGTAAAAATTTGCTGGTTAGTGACCGCGGTAGAGTAGTGGTCGACGCGCTTGACTTCGTAGTTATTCTACCAAAGTTGCTCAGGTTCGAATCCTGAGCACTGCACTTTCCCAGGGTGTTTGTGTTGTCTGGGGCACGCGTTTTTTAAAGGTGGGGCTTGTTAGACCCGTTGTATAGCAAGAAATGTGCTGAGCCGGGATAAATTAGGTGGGATGGTTGCATTTGGCAACCACACGATTTAAAAAAAATAAAAAAATAATCCCTACTTTGTATTACTGTTATATTATTCAGTAGAATAGAAAATAGACGCCTGAAAGTCTTATAAAATTAATTTTTTAAATATTTAAGACTAGTTTCTGCAACCTCCTCGACAATTTATCTAATTTTTATGAAATTTTAAATATAACGCTCCCTTAATAATTCGGAAACCGTTGTGCTTTCTAACCAAATGTGGCGACGGAAAACATACATTAAAAATATTTTTCGTACCGTTCTCTTTTCAGGAAGTTAAGTTAATGTGAAGTTACAAAAATAGAGTATCTTAATTCAAAGTCGAATGTTTTTTTTT
>JABXWE010007810.1:0-43216 GCA_014611495.1 Limonius californicus
AGGAGTTCAAAGTTTACTTAAAAAATCACATTTTGTATGCTGTTGAGAAACGTGTGAACCAATTTTAATGAAATTTGGTACCTGGGCACTTCAAAGGAAGCCACTACTTTCAGTAACAAAAGCAACCCAAAGAAAATTGGAGAAGGGTTAAAACCACCCCCACCCCCTGATAAATTTGTTCAGAATTTTTTTAAGGATGATGATACGATTCCATGTTTTTTTAAGGTGAAGACTTATTCATTAGCGTCATTTTTTGACTCTTGTAAAAACTCCGTAATTCGTATAGTTTCGAAGAAAAAAAAAAGTTTCCTCAAACACTGATAACCGATATTATTATTGCAGGTTTAATTGTATTACAAAATTTAGTTGGCCGTAGACACAAAAATAAAACAAAGGTGATAATTTTGATAGGAAACAAATTCATAATCATCTCAGTTGATTGTTGACAGTAAACTTTTCAATAATTGTTCACTGTTTGTTGCTTTGTATTCTTTTTTGTTATTGTAACCATCGTTGCTGCTTTAATTGTTGTTGTTGTTGCTGCTGTTATTTTTGCCGCTATCAAATATGGATTTCCCTTTCAATGAGCAGACCGACATGTTATTAGTTCTTGGATACTGTAAAGGTAACTGCCGCGAGAGTGTCCGCGTGTATCAAGAGAGATATCCAAATCGAAGAATTCCAAATCACAAAACTTTTGCTCGTATCGAATGTCGTCTTCGAGAAACAAGCAGTTTGCAGCCAGCCAGATTTAACACTGAAAGACCTCGACAAGCCCGAATACCCATTGTGGAAGAAGCAGTTCTTCAAAGAATTGATAACAAAGTATAGGTAAAGTGGAACAATTTTAAAAGCTGATTCAGATTCCGTTGAGAAAATTCAGAATTAGATTCTTATCTCTAATTCACATCCATTTTTCATATCTTTTATTATTACAGAGATAGATTTTCTATTCGTTGTGAACAATTTATAACTTTTCGGAATTTAAAAAATATTTTCAACGGAATCTGAATCTGCATAACGTTTGACTATTGAAACAGAATCGATGTGTAGTTCTAAAATCCATTCAATTGGACATTTTTATAAAAATAGATTTAGCAACATAACTCTGGAAGCACTTTGCTAAAACTGAAAGACTTGTATGAATCCAAGTAAAGTGGCGAATTATGGCAAATTAAGTAAAAAGAAATCTAGCATGAAATATATCATTATATAGCAATTAGCAATTACCCTATTGGGTAAGGTAATCGAGACGTTTTATTTAACTTCTCAAACACCATCGATTATTGTAGAGGGACCGTCAGAGAGGACTGATCATTTTATTTTCTAATTAATAATTTATTAGCTTAAGCTATACATTTTAACAGAACGATTTTTGTAAGTGTAAGAACGATAGATGAATGACTTGTTACGGAGTTACATGGTGTTAAAACTTTTTGCACCATTATTAATTTCTTCTTCTGTGTTGTACATTAAAATATGAACATTTTGTTACCTTAATTGGTATATGTTTGACAATGCATTTAGAAATTCGCATTTTGTTTACCGTAACTTAAATTAAATAAATTCTTAAAATTAAATTAAATGTTTATCAAAATCAGCTAATAATTTCTTAACATACTCTAGCACACCACTATAAACATACTTTTCCCAAAAGAAAAGCGTAAAGCTCACAAAATTATAAATTAGTATGTAACTGTCAAACTGATTACAATTTTACTTATATTTTATTAATTACAGTTCAATAATGCAGAAATAAGACTGATAAATTCGTCCACACCCTTATCAACATGACTCTAAACAAATAAAACAAACCTAGAACTTAGAATTTACATAGATTAAGATGTCAACTCAACATCAGAAACTATAAGATCAATCTGTATTTAATCCAAATAGGGTTAACCAATCCATTTTTGCAAAGTAATATAGTTTTACTCGAATTAGTAATAAATTAAGTTATCTTCATTAAAGCTTTTTGTAAAATTAATTAAAATTAAGAATTACCTTACATCGTAAATTATAAATAATTAATCAAACGGTCTGCAAAATGGCTTGTTAGAAATATTGAAGTATTTGTTGATATTTCAGTTAACAGAATGTTGATCTGAATGTAGTTTTTGTGGCGTGCAAACAAGGTCGCTCCCGGAGCTGGTTTGAATATCAGCACGCAGCGTCCTTTACGTTAGCATTTTATCAAGAAAAATTGTGTCTTGTATGTACACCATCTATTTTGTATACTTTTTTACTTATATAATGTATTGTAAATTGAAAATACCACACTGCTTATAAAAAACATTAAAGCAATCTGGTTTCTGCTTAAAGCGAACCGAATAACAATGTTTTCCGCAGAGATTTTCCAATTCTTTCATCTCTCAACGTGTATACCCAAATGTAAGTTTAAAAAAAATTTAAGCTAGAAATAATCAAACAATTTAGGATTGCAAATTAAAATCGACTCTCAATTTTTTAAGGGTTACATTTTACGATGACGTCAGAAGTTTCAATAAGTGACATATCTGACTTGTAGTAAACAACACTGCAATGAAATTGGAAATTTACCCGAAAGTAAAGCGAAAAATCAATACATAGTATTGATGACGGTTGTTGTATCGTGTTTGAAAATCGCAAGAACAACTAAAATGGTATATGTGAAATTAAAGATATCCATTTCTAGTTCAGATTTCAACCATGTTTCCGACAACTGTACATTTTTCTTGGCGGAAAATTAAACTTGGACTGTTAGCTTTTAAAAAAAACGAACTTTATCACAATCGTACCTACATAAAACTCAAGAGTTTCTTACATTCTAGTGATATGATGTAAAAAAAATTTGACGAGCCATATAACCGCAACGGCGTCGATTAAAAAAATATTAGGTGATTTAGGTGTTAAATAATCTCAGCTATGCATGGTTAAAGCTTTTTGCACATATTTAAAAACATCCTATAGAATATACAATTTTGAAAGATCACTTTTTATATTATTTTATACATAAACTCTTGAAAATAGTATATTTCATCGTATTTAAACCAAAGCGTTATGGTTATGCAGCTTTACTTGTGTTGTATTTCATTTATGCTGATTTGGTTACAGAGTTATTACTCATACATTTTAAAAATGTTGTTGATCCGACAATCTGCCATTGTCTACTATAGATGATATCTATTTGTAGAAACGTAATGGGTATGGAAAATATTTAGTTATTTTGTACAATTGCCGTATCTACTATTCTTATCATGCTTTTGAAATTATTAGAAGTAATGTACTGGAACCGATTGTAGGTTAGTGAGCACCATCAACACAGGCCGGCATTGATCTATGGGCCTTCATATTATTCCCATGATGGCATTACGGTTGTTTATATTTGGTTGTTTTCTGCTTATGTTCGGTATGTTAAACAAAGAAATACCAAACAATTTTAAAGTAAGTAATATACATCGATGTCGGTTGAAATACTAAATAATTCCTATTTAGTTCTTCCAAAATGAGTATATTGTAAAGTTTGAATGGGTGGAAGTAATTCGCTTTAATCACCGCTACTGCAAAGAAATGAAAATGGTTGCTTTTAAATTTAATCGCACAACTGCTGCTTGGAACACAACTTACACCGCCAACTTGAACATGGGCAAGAAACTGGAGGTAACGTGAATTTTGGCATCTGTGGCTTCACCGTTGTATTGAATTAATATGTGGCCTGTTTTAGACAGTATACCAGATGTATAAGTTTGCAAGTAATGAATATCGTCTATTTCCATTGCGTTTCCAGATGAACTTTTGTAGGGCTGTAGAAAATGATATTGGGGGAGCTCGTGAATATTTCAAATGCGGAAACTTTACAGACTGTGCCATGATAAAGGTATATAAATTGTTGCTACTTGATATGTCATGATTACACAATGCCCACATATAATAACAATTGGCTTCCATTCCATCCTGGCATCGTAGCCGCTCTGTTGAGCTCGGTTTACCCTTCTTGTTAGAGTGGATTATTTCTTATACTTCTATTTATTGCTCTGTTTCTGACCGATATCTATTTAGCCTTGCTATGGGACTACTTTCTGTTGGTTTCCATTCGGCTATTGCTCTAATGGTTCTGATGTCTTCAGAACGCACTATGTGCCCTAGCTGTCTAAATCGTTATATCTTTATTTGCTTTACTACATCTTCTTCTTGCATTTTTCTAGTAGTCGGGATTTATTTCGTTGCTATATTTATTATCACTAACTTTCGTTGGCCCGAAGATTATTCGTACTATTTAACACAGCCTTGCGACTTCCATCCAAATACTAACTTTAGAAAGCGATGCTTATATCTCCTGTCTTCCAACGCTTCACCTTTCCATTTTCTATTTGGCGTTACTCTGGGTTATTTTCTGATATTGATTTAATTCGTTGCGCCTTTATTTCACTTACTTTCGTTGGCTCTAATATTATTCGTACAATTTTTCGTTTAAAAATTGTCGGCTGTTCTTCGTCCTTCTTTATTGAATTCATTGTTTTGACTGAGTATATAATTGCTGCCCTTATAAATCCTTTATATACCCTCATATTGGTTTCTTTGTTGATGTTTCTGTTTTCAGAAACCGTTTGTAAATGTGATGTAGTTTGTTTGTATTCTCTGTACTATATCGTGATTGTTTCTGTTCATGTGATTTACTTGTTGCCCCAAGTATATCATAAGCATATTTATATCTTCCTATTTTCACATTTCTTCCGTTCGTTTTTCATCCTACTACACTTCTGTACTTAGTTTTCGTTTCAGTTATCTTGAGAGCTTTCCGTTTGCGCTTCTTCCGTGATTATTCCTAATATTTTTCTTCCATTTGTTTCTTGCTGCTTGAAATGATTAGTAGATCATCCGCGTAACCTATTATCTGGCTTTCTTTGTTCACGATTGTCCCACAAATATTAGTTTTTCTAATTACGGTTTTAAGCGTTATGTTAAACAAAGTTTTTCTCAATACATCTTCTTGAGTCACTTGCTTTCGATTTCTGTATGGTCATTGGTGCTAGCTTTAATATGTTCTCTGGTATGTTTATATTCAGCATTCCTTTCCAAGTTTTGCCTTCCCCAGACTATCGAAAGCTTTCTAGAAATCGGTACTATAGAACATCCATTTCTATGTCATATACAAATGCCTTCTGTATTATCTGGCGTCTACAGTTGATCGTTCTAGCCTAAACCTATCCTGGTAATAAATAATCGCTGCGCTCGTTTTCGGTGTATTTGCTTAAGCGTAGTTGTATTAGAGCTGCAAATAGTTTGTACACGACACTCAGCAATGTAATACCACGGTAACTACCGCAAATTGCTTGAAGTCCCTTTTTTAATATTGGTACATAAATTCCGTATCTGCATTCTGTCTTCCATATCTATATTATTAGCTCCTAGATTATTTGATGGTGGGTTTCCTCTCCGTATGTTATCATATCCCTTTACCTTTCCTGATTTTGTTTACAAGTCTTTCAAAGTCGTCTTATGTCGGCTCCTCTGTTGCTATTTCCTCTTCTTGGATACTCCATTTTATTCTTCCTATTCTATTCTGTACAATAAGTTACGAAGGTACTTTATGTATATCTTCCATTTTCGTTCTTTATTATAACGAGCGATCAAAAAGGTTTCAAATTAGGGTTGGCTGTAATTGCTATAAGGCATGCTGTAGCTGTCATGTTACGTACCTTGTCCTTAGTTCTTCGAATGTGAATACAAGCAAAGTGAACTTAGCCTCAAAACGTGTCGACGCATTAAAACGCATTTTAAGAGGTTGACAAACAACGAACGAATTACAACAGCCAAATTAAGCAGATTTTGACACATGAATAAATTATTATTATAAAATTATTATTCGATAGTTGTTTACACTGGCATTTGTTTATAGCTTAATCACAGACATGCAAACAATTTTCATAGCGCTCGCTAATTAGAAACATTTTTGATCACATGTTACTAAGTGTTCGGTATATATGTAATAGGAAATTGCAATTCCTTTTTAATCCAAGTTTTTGTATTCCGCTTGTGTCTCCTTAACGCAAGATATCACTGATTTTTGTGTATATTTCGAAAACACCATGTATAACTAATACATCCTTTTTTACAAACAGAACAGACGCGTACACATTTGCAACTATGTACCGGATTCGACAAAATTGCCACCATACGTACCCAGTGGGAGGTACAAGTTGGATATGCAAGGAATGTATGAGGATGACGAAGTGTTCCTTGCTTCAGCATACGTTGAAATATATCGTCCTTTCAAAGGATTATAGCTGAACGATATGAGATATATTTTTTAATGCATGTAATTTTGATAATTTAAAGTAGAAATACTTCTCATTACCAAAGTTACACTGCAGTAGTTGCTGAGTGTTTTAAAATTATTATTCCTGTACTAATTCTGTATAGTCATCTTCCTCCTACCATACAATGGGACAATTGATAATATGCAATTTAGAATAAGATGACTAGAAACCCTACACAAACAGTAATTATAATTTAGCACGATTGAATTCCATCTAAAGTTGCAACGGGCTTTTGCCAAAAATTTGTGTTAGGCACGTGTTATTATCAAACTGAATTGCTGAGATTTCAGCAATTTAAATTTTAAAAGTACCGGTTCATTTACATTGACAAACAATTTAGTATATTAAACTACTTTGGTCAACTTAAAAACGTATTAAAGAAGAATTTGATGTTAACATTTACCCTTCAGAAATATGAAGGCTTAGATTTTCGGTTTCGACATTTAATTACGATTCAGTGAAATTGATATAAAACCACAGTTTATTACGTGTTATTTAAAATACTGGCGACTGATTAGTATCACTATGCCATTGTAACCGTAATATTCTGAGCAAAAGACCGTGTAGTTTTAGCTTTTATGGTTTAGAGAGGGAGGTGACCCTAATTTCATAGGGGCACTATATACGAGTGTAAATATTTTTGATCATGGTGATTGGGTGTTCTGCTTTTTTAATAATATTTTTATATATATTTCTAAGCACGTGTGTAATTATTGCAGCTAGGTTGGTTTAAAAATTGCTTTCTTTTATGTTATTAGAAAATATACTAAATTAAACTTACATGTGGAAGCTGTTAATACATTTAGCTGGAGAATAAGGATGGCGATTCAATAAGTCATTCTGATCTGTATTACCATAAATATTAATAAAACAGAGTGTGAATAATATTTAATAATTAAATTTTCGTGAACTTTTAAGCATTAGCAGCGGAAGATAAGAATCCTTTATAAAACAACGACAAAAATGTCAATCCTAATTATTACAGAAATATTTATTAGATTATTTTACGCTATTCAGTTTACATGGTCCCTAGAAGGCTATTGATTACATTGATTGAGTTACAAAAAGTCACTCCAGCAAAATACATGTTGACTTGTAATGGCTGCAAAAAGCGGTATCCTTTCATGCGAATTGTACGTTTTTACTACGAGGTAATTTTTGATAAACAACACTGTTTTCAAACTTAGTAGATCAATTTGTACATTTCAGCCAAGTTCTACAGTATAAAGTAATTGCCGTCGGTTGTTGATGAATATCGTTCGACTGGGTCAATTATAATACGTTATTCGATGAAAGCAGTAGACATGGTATGTTTGCATGAATTTTAAATAAATTAACCATCCAATTGACTGGAACTTCTCCTAATACACATATATAATAATAACATATATATATATATATATATATATATATATATATTATTGCTATGTACAGCTCCCTTCGGTAATTGTACTAGTGATTTTCAACTCATAAATCAATGATCTCTCACCTTGCAGTAATACCTCGGCTTTAACTTCTTATCTCAGGGTTTCGTGGCTTCCTTTATGTTTCTATACTTCAGAATATACTCATATACTTCAATAAAACAGCCAATTCCATAACTTCATTTAATTGAACAAATATTACATCGACCAAAACGTTAAATGCCAAATATGAATAGTTGTATGTAGATTTAATATAATTTGCTTGCTCGGGTGTGATTTTCTGGGTGAAGCCCGATCACACCTCCGCCTGATTCAAATATTAGAACTTGAATAATTATTTTTCACCCTTGTTTATCTATTACCCTAACAACCCTCTCATTTATGATATTTATCCTATTGGAGTTCACTCTCTTATCACGTGTTATGCGTTCACGTTGTTACTGCAAATCTAATGATTCCAATGCCACCTCCAATAAGACAAACATTTTACAAATTTATAAATACATAAATACCTAGTAAAGAGATGCATAAATAAAGTATGCTCTTATACTTGCATGCTATGCAGCGATGGTATCTCCATGGCCTGCTCATATATATATCATAACAATATATATATATATATATATATATATGACGGATTTGTTACAACATTCGTCGTTTCTCGCATCCAATTCGCCAACGTTTTCTGTCTTGAGTGTCTTCCTGAGCTAAGATCTACATGATTGTCCAAATCAAAATTCATTGATTTTGTTACATGACATTACAAATGACGGCCACTTAAAATCGAGTACTTCAGTATGGCCCTCCCTGTAGGTAAAATTGGTGCACGCAAGAATCCCTAATTATCATGGCGTGATGGTGATGTTTGACGAAATATGTTGGCGCTCAAATAATAAATTTAATTTTGTTGGGGAAAAGTCGTACCTCGATTTTTCTAATTATTATCTTGAAGTATGAAATGTCGAAATGCCCACTTTTGAGCTGATTATACAAATGTAAATTCGGGCGCCCAAACGAGTCGTGTTAATTACACCTTAATCAAATAAGCGCGACAATTTTGTTCATAATCTACACAAAGGCCTGCCATATTATATTCTGGATATTTCACATATTTTCTACGGAGTTAATTAAAAAATTGCGTGGGAGACGCTTACGACGATGTCGAAATAATAAAACCGAAATTTCCTACTAACTACGTGCCTTGTTATTACAACAGATTTGTATGAAAAACCTCAGTTTATTTCCACATTAAAAGACCGAGACAGCTGCTTGAAAGAGTTTAAACTTTGAAGACGGCCGCCGTTTTTCAACGTAAAATTTCTTCTCTCATTTGTTTCAATAAAAAGCGGACTAATTTGACGTGCGTTACGTAAGTTGGTGCCTTATTTAGGAGCTCATTTCCAAGCAGATACTTAGCTGCATCCGCCGAGGCCGACTTATGTGCTGTATAATGAATAAAATATAGACCGCTTCCTGAAGTTATCTGGAAGATAAGCATGTGCAGACGAACGCACCCATAATTTCACTCGAATGCACCCAAAACACTTCCGAATGCACCGGTTCGGAGAAAAATTTTATAAGCGCCATAAATTACGGCTCCGAATGGTTTTTCATTAAAATAATTCATGGCACGCTGGACCGGCTCTTTAATGAGGACGTATCAGAATAAATAACGAACCTGTAAGGTTCGTAAGTAATGTGCTTCGAGCGCGTCCTCGTCATTACGCAGGTAATCTGTAAAACTGTAAATTAAGCCCGCGTATGGGCGCTTTGTCCATCATTAACAGTACGAGCTCGTACAAGTCGCACAGCTCGTAAAATTGCACACTTAAAAAGTTGCAATTTAAGCTTTTTATGGCCGAAGAGGTGCCTATTCATAACCGATAATATTCGTACAAATCCATCCACCAATGGACTAATGGTGTAATGGTAGCTGTAATACAAGCGCGTGCTAAAATTATCCGTGTTCGAAAAAGTTTGGCGGAGACCACACAAGTAATGTCACCTTGTGAAAGGAAATGATTAATTTTTAGTAAGTTGTGACCATCATAATATAAGACGTGTAATGCTTACCGAAGTCTCTTTTGCAGTACTTGTTTAGATTTAGTCTTCTTGTGGCGGCTTTGCATTTTCCGCACTGATCTGAAACAAACAAGATAATTATGAGGTTACCAATTCGAAATCATTAACTTAAAATCAAGATTTAATATTTATTAGAAGAAAATCACTGGAAAATGTTACAGGAAAACAACGGTGTAATGAAGGTCAGTGAAGACAGAAAAGCTGGGAGAAAAACCATGCAAAATCATGGAAAATGAATAGTGGAAAATTCACGATTGATTTGCCACCAAACAGGCTGTGTTTTTTTCTTCTTAAGTTGCATTTTTGAAATATTAATTGATTGATTTCCAGCAATGTCAAAATGAAATTGCCTTGTTGCCCGCTCTAGAGTCCCCTACTTTTCTAAAATAATCTAGTAAGTTTAGAATTAATAAAACATATAATATATTATACCTGCTTAATTGTCAGAATGGTGAAAGTTATTAACAAAGTTACTAAACTGCTAATTGTGAAAGCTCTCAACCATTAAAAAAGAGATAGGCCAGACTTCACACGATTTACGATTATAAATCGATTAATTGATATATTTGGCATAAGCATGTATTATTTCTTAAATATGCAATTGTAAATTACTTATAATTTTAGGTGTCTGAGCGTTTTATAAGGGACATTTTATCACAAGGGCAGGACGTTTTGAAATCTTCCATTTGTAGTATACGCGCTAAGACGGAAGTTTTCTTAAATTACACGTTTAGAAAAGATTTGCAACGACAAATTTGGCAATATCATCTGAAGAATGAACATTTTACTCTCGACAAACTCTTGGTTGACTCTCTCGAAAATTTGGAATACAAGGGGGGCAGGACTACTTTATTCAAAATTATTAAATCAATGGGTTACAAACACAAAATAGTGAATGGACGCAAAATTTTATGTGAACAAAAACACGTCGTTGCATCCAAAATTAAATTTTTGAGACAATTTCTCCAATATCAAAATTCTAGTGAAAATGTGACACTCGTGTACCTAGACGAAAAGTGGATCTATCAAAATGGATCCGCGAGTCGTCAATGGGTACACGAAACCGATCTTAAAAGTAACCCAGCCAAAATTAAACGTGAGGGGAAGAGGTTCACGATTTTGAATGCGGGATGTAATTTAGGCTTTTTGGAAGGGTGCGACAAGTTACTAGACTCAAAGAACAACGACAGGGACTATCATAAAACTATGAATGGGGAAATTTTTCAAAATTGGTTGGTTAATCAGCTGATTCTGGCTTTGGACAAGTTGCACGGAAAATTTGTCGTGGTTATGGACAACGCACCGTACAATTCAGTGCAGTTTGACAAGCCGCCCACATTTTCTGGAAAAAATGTGTATTGCAGGAACGGTTGGTTAACCACCACAATGTCGAAATTCCGGGCAAAATTACCAAGAAAAAACTTTGGGAGTTAATTAAACCTTTTACAGCAGACGGAAATAAAAGATACGTAACTGACGAAATTTTGAAAAAGCGCAACTATGAGGTTCTTCGATTGCCTCCATACCATTGTCAATACAACCCATTTGAAATGGCGTGGGGGTTTTGTATTACAAGAAGCACATAAATTCGCAGCCAAAATCGAAAGACAAGGTTGCATATTTATGACGTGGGACTCTTTCAAAATGTACCCCCACATGTGGCAAAATTTCTGTGAGCATTGTGAAAAACTTATTTCGGAAGACTGGACAAAACATATGGGAAACCTATCGTTTGAAAATATTCCTCCTTTCATTATTTCAATTGGGGAATCTGATTCAGAATCGGAGGGTGCCGATGATTCAGATACTTCTAGTGATAGCATGACGGTGGAATAGGGTAGGGGATATTCTTTTGGCATCTAAATTGCGAATGAGTGTTTTACAGTTTTTATCTCGCCCGAGAAAAACACTGACCTCCGTCGAATACGAACTTGGGTCTCTTAGCACCCGAGGCAAACAGTCAACCACTGGACTACCACAATATCAATTTGAAACATGAGCGGCATGGACGTTAATTCTTCTTAATTTGCTGCAAGACCTAAATATAGGACAACAAAGAATGGCGTGGAATATGCTCTGTATACATACGATTTGAGTTCAGAATTCTCGTGTAAAAAGAACAGCAATATGGAATATGTTACGACAATATTTAAATTATAGTTATTATTTTATTTATAATGAAATCATTATTATATCTAAGTATTATAAACCAATATTGAGCAGCAATAGGCGGACCTCAAATGAACAAACCAGCTCCACTGGCAAAAAACATAACCTCCATCAAGAAAAACTAACATAACCCAACTTAATTAATTGACAAATTTCAATGATACCACACATTCCCCCAGATTTCCACAGCCTGTTGGATGGGAAATCAATCGTGAATAGATTGTTATTACACTGTAACAGTTTAATTTGTAAATATCTGATTTTAACAATTCATTAGTTCTATCTTTTGCGTTGAATCAGGCGTTGGAAGTGTTTTTGTTGCTTCAGAAATTACTTTAGATGTACTTGTTCTGATTACCATTTTTGCAATTTTTTCCGTTGTATCGTCAAAATATGGAATGGAAATATATTTTACACTTTCAGAGTGATCTTCTGATTACATTCTTTGAATTGCTAATTTATAATCTTTCTTTTTTATTGGAGTGTCTATTAGATTTGTGTTGTATCCATTACTGTGTGCAATTTTTTAATAATCGAAATTTCTTTGATGTAATTACTGTTACTTAAAGAAACTGTTATATATCTATGTATGAATGCCCTATAGGCTGCTGGTGACAGGAATCCTGTGGTATTGTTATATTTATTTATTTATTTTATTTAATCTAAAGTCCTTTTACCGTTAGGTGTTGGACTATGTTTGTACAATCTTTATAATACATTTCCTGGTATTTCATATATTTTTGATTTCCATAGCTTTCTGTCCTGCGCTAGTCTTTTGGTTTCATTCCACTGCATGCTCCGTTTTTCTACAGCTTTTCTTACTTGTTCTTCCCATCTCATTATCGGTCGGCCCACTCTAGTTTTCCCTGCTATTCGTGCTTCGAAAATTTCTTTTGTTTTTCTTTCTTCTTTCATTCTGTGTAAATGCCCCAACCAGCTCAGTAGCCTCTCTTCTATTATTCTTTCTATCGGTTTTATGTTCAGTTTTTCTCTCACTGTCATGTTGCTCGCCATATCTCTTCGCGTAATCCCTTTGATTTTCCTTAAAAACTCATTTCTATAGCTGCCAGCGTGCTTTTATTTTTGTTGGATACTGTCCATGATTCACTGCCATATGTACGTGAGGGCCTCACACCTTCTGGTAAACTTGTGTTTTCATGTCTTTAGATATTTCCCTTTTGCCGAGGAATGTTGTTCTCATGGTGTTAAATATTCTTCCAGCTTTTCCTATTCTCTCTGTTATCTGTAGGTCTATTTTTCCATTCTCTTTTATAACTGTTCCCAGGTAATTGTAACTTTTGACCTGTTCTAGTATTTTGCCCTCTATTTCAATTTCGTCATGCCTTTCTTCTGTTGTGATTATCAATGCCTTAGTTTTTTGGGTGTTTATTTGCATATTTATTTTCCTAAGTTTTTTTTTTGATATATTGTTAGGTTCTGTTGTAGTTTTTCTCTTAGTCTCTTTTCTAATATTCGTGTAAATACCTTGCCAGGAATACTTGATAACGTGATCCCTCTATAATTAATGCAGTCTTTTGGGTCTCCCTTTCTAAACAGTGGCATTATAATTCCTGCGTTCCAGTCTTTAGGAACTCGCTTTTTTATTATAATCGCATTCATCAAGTCGCGGAATTCATCTTTCGCACTTTCCCCATTTCACCATTGCTCCTGTAATTTCATCCTGACTTGGAGCTTTACCTAGTTTTTTTTCTGATGGCTGCTGTGATTTCTTCCATTGTTATTGGTTGTACGGTATTCTCGTCCCCGCCTCTTGCTTGTACTTCTTCTTCCGGATCTTCCTCTTCCTGTTTTAGCTCCGTTAATGCCTTGAAGTATTGTTTCCATCGCTCCATTAAGTCTTTCTCTTGCGTTAGAATGTTCCCATTTCTATCTATTATATTGCTTAGTTTTGGAGGGTTTTTTCCTCTCAGATGGTTTAGTGTGTTGAAGAACAATTTTTCATTTTCCGAGTAGTTCTCATTCATTCTGTGTCCGAACTCTTCCCATGATCTTTGTTTAGCATTTTTTATTAGCTGTTTAACGTCTGTCCTCACGTTTTTATATCCAGTATAGTCTTGTACTTGTTTTGTTTGGAGGTATTTCTTCCATTTATCTTTGTTTTCTTTGACTTTTTGTTGTATTTCTTGTGTCCACCATCTGCTTTTTTTCCTTATCGGTGAATTTGTTATCTTTACTGCTCTACGGCTTTCCTTTGCTGCGTTAAATACGTTCTCTCTGAATCGGTTCCATTTGGTCCGTGTATTTATTCCCTTTTCTAATCTTTCATTTAATTTAGCTTCGTATATTATTATTATTATTATTAGATGTTAGGGCTTTGGCCTTTATATGCCTTCCGTCACTTCGACCCTTAGTGGTTCTTTTGTAACTTATGAGCCCTTTCTTTGTTAGAGAAGTTGTAGGCTGTTGATGAACCTTGTAATGTCTCTGACTTCGAGTCCCTTATTTCGCTAGGTGTCATGGTTGCCTTTCCGAAAATCTTTTGTCTGCGTCGACAGGCAGCATTGCATTCGCATAGAATGTGTTCTGCCGTTTCCGCTGCCTCGTTGGATAAGCGGCAGATTTGGTCCTCAACTTTACCAATCTTAAAAAGATGGTATTTTAGTGTTGTGTGGCCTGTGAATAGGCCAGTGATGGTTTTCAATTCAATCTTGCTGAGGGACAAAGCAAGTTTTGCTTTATTTTGCGAAACAGTGATGAACTGTTTTGCCTGCCGTTGTCCTGGAATATTCGTTGGCGTTGATGCTGCGCGTTTTGCGAGTTCGTCGGCCTCGGCCTGGTACGCCCTCATGCCGTGGCACCCACCACAAGGTAACGTGGTTTCTGTTTGCCAGTTGTTTGAGGTTGTTCAGGCACTCCCAGACTAGTTTCGACTCACAAATGGGGGCCTTTAAAGCCTTTATTGCTGCCTGGCTGTCTGAGAGGATGTCAATTGTTGCACCTTTATATCCCTTCCTTAGGTTTACCTTTGTGCAAAGGTTTATGGCATAAACCTCAGCTTGGAAGATGGTAGTTACGGCACCGAGGGGTTCGGAAATGCGGCAACCGGGTCCGTAGACCCCCGCTCCAGTTCCTCTTCCTTCCATCTTCGAACCATCTGTATAACACTGGAAGGATCCAGTCTTAAAGGAAGGTCCTCTCGAGGACCACACTTCCCGGTCTGTGATGGTCACTCTAAAAGGTTGGTCGAAGTTGTATTTTATTGGCATAAAATCCGATACGGTGTAGGCCGTTGGCTCTAGGTGAGCGAGACTTAGAATACCCAAGTGGCTTGTCAGGTCTCCTGATTTGAATTTATTTGTCCTTGCAAGCGTGAGCGCATGTAGCATTGCCTCCTTTTTCACCTGAAGGTGTAGAGGCGTTAGTCCTATTGCTGCAGTTGGATAGGTGCTCATTGCACCTGTTATACTCAGACAGGCGAGACGTTGTATCTTCTCTAGCTGTAACTGAGTGGTGATCTGTTTTGTTTTTGGCCACCATACGACTGCTGCGTAGGTGACCGTGGGTCTTATTATAGCCACGTATGACCAATAGATCATTGCTGGTTTAAACCCCCCAGTTAGCTTGGTATATGTTCCTGGTCTCATTTTCTTTCAGTTTGTAGCTTTTTTTTTTCTTCAGTTATTTTCTTTCTTTTGATTTGTGTTGTGTATTCATCGTTTGACATAATTTCCATCACCACTAAAAAGTGGTCGCTTCCTATCTCTGCTTGTCTTTGCATTTTCACATCTTTTATCTTTCGCCTGTTTTCTGTGTTTTTATGAAGTAGTCTATGATGGATTTTTCTTGTTGAGATTGGCCTTCTCTGGTAAATGTATAGATGTCCTCGTGCACGAATTTTGAGTTCGTTATAATGAGGTCGTTTGGTATGTACAGTTCAATTAGCCGATTTCCATTATCGTTTTTCGATGCTTCACCGTACGGCCCCGTATATCTTTCGACTCCTTTGTTATTATTGCTTACTCTTCCGTTCATGTCTCTCTCCCATTAGTATGACATTTCTTTCCCATTGTATAAAGATGTTTGGAGTGACTAGAAAAACTCATCTTTTTCTTCTTTCTTCGCATTATCATTTGGTCTAAAGGCTGTTATCAAATTGTAGATATTTTTATCTTCTATTGTTACCTCAATTGCTTCTTTCATTTATATATTTTTCACTTTTCATATTTTTACATTTCCCGGTTTCACAGTTAGTCCTACTCCCCCAGCTCCGTTTTCGTTTATTTTTACTCCTGACCAGTAAAGCCAGTACCCATCTTGCACTTCTTCCATTCCCTGTCCTTTCTTTTTCGTTTCTGTTATTCCCAAGTAGTCTAAATTGTTATACAAATAAATTAGCAGCCTATAGAGCTCTAACAGATCCTTTAAGTAATTGTGATTACAGCAAAGAGATTTGAATTATTAAACAAATTGCACACAATAATGGATACAACACAAAACTGTTAAAACACACCAATAAAAAATAATGATTATAAATTAACAATATAAAGAATATATTGAAAAGACTAATCTGAAATAGTTAAATATATTTTAAGTCCATATTTCGGTGACATAACGTAGAAAATTGTTAAAAATTATAATGAAAACAAGTACATTTAAAGTAATTTATAAAACAACAAAAAACACTTTCAACGCTTTATTCAACGCAAAAGATAGAAATAACGAGTTGTTAAAATCAGATAGTTACATATTAAACTGTGCAGGGTGTAATTAATGTGTGTGTAATGTAAAGGGTGTAATGTATACATAGGTCAAACAATTAGAAATTTTAATACCAGATACAAAGAACACATACCATCATACAAATACAAACACCCAGAAAAATCTAACTACGCAAAACACTTATTAGAACACAATCATGCATTGACATCAAATAATATAATAACATGTTTACACTTCTGTGATGATAAACGTAAATTGGATATACTTGAGGCCTTTCAAATTCACAAACACACTTTAACAAATACATATTTAATGAATGAGCAAATTTAGCTCATTAATTCCCCGTTATTGGACGTTTTCGAATAGAAAACCCGAGCCAAGTCCGAAATTAAGATCTAGTGTGCTGTTACCTTAACTACAAATGTTTAAGATATTAAATGCTTTTGAAAATGACATCTAAAATGTCGAAATACGTATAAAGCACAAGAATAAATAAATAAATCTATTATTATTATTGAAATATAAATGCGAATTTCAACGATTTAAGGCAAGAAACAATTACCTAATTTATAGCTTCTTACATTGGTTAATTTTCTAATATACAGTACAAAATTAGTAACAGTAGTCACCCTAGGAGATCCCTGCTCATATTTTGCACAAAAAATATTTAAAAGCATAACTCAAAATTGTAAAGTAACTAGAGATTTTATAAAAGACATAAAAGCTGAAGAGCTTAGCAAAACCTCTAAACGGTGTCTTTGCTTTCACTTGACAACCCGAAATTACCAATTTAGACTGGTACAGGATGCATCAGCACTTATTACAGCTTACAATTAGACACTAAATGTCGCACTTAGATTAAGAACACGGAGTAATAGTATATTTAACAATTTGTAATGAAGTCTAGTACTCTACCGTCATCATCCTCACCTTTCACGGATAAAAAATGCAAGCCAGCTGAGGAAAAACCAGACAACGCAATCAAAAGAATACTCACAATAAGCATATTCTAAAAAAACCCGCAAATAGATTTACAAAAAATTCATCTACAGGTGAATTATTGAAAAGAATAGTCAACAAGTTATTAGGTTTCTTTGATAAAGAAAAAAGGTACAGCAATACATCACTATAAAGGCTTCTTATAAAATCAGTAGAGCATGGATCTGCAAATAACTACCAGCAAAAATGAAGGCAGAAAGCACAGCATATGCGTAAAGGTCAAAGAAAGAAAAGCTTAGGAAAAAACTACCCAAAGGCGGCATCGAAAGTCACGAAAACAAGATAACAGTCACTCAAAACTTACGAAAGAAAGAAGTAGCAAAAAAAAGCAAAAGCTAGCATACAGTATGACCAAGAAGACTTTCAATAAAAGTTAGCTGCGAAGAACAAAACTAGTGTCTTTACATAAGCCATGTAATTTATAACATTAATTTACTACAATTATCTAATACTTATCACCGAGATATAGTATAGATGCTACATATGTTAATATTTACTCTAGTGCACTAACTATGTATTTTTGAATGAATAAATGATCATCGGAATGATTTGCAATCTTCATATTTAAAGTCTCGCAATTTTTGTCAAAACTTATTTCGGTATTTAAAATCTCTCAGTTTTATCACTGTACATTTTCTATAGCGGGTTTTTTTGAGTAATTCGCCTATAGAAAATTAGTCCATGCAAGCGCTAAAATATTTAATTTTTTATTAATTTGAAGTTTAGTTACACTGTATAAAGTTATTTAATTGCGAATTTCGCCCTGCAGTGTCGAATTCAATTTATAAAGATAAGAATGTATTACATGCAGAAACTATGGTACCTATATTCTGCAAAGGAATATTTCCAAATATCATTTAATTAACATTATATTTAATTTCTTAATTTTATTTCGTAATATGTACTCATCTTTAGATATAATTGGAAAAGCCGATGCGTTACAAACCCTAATGGCTGAAAATAAGAGAAAAAGCAATAAAACAGTTTGTTAAAAAAAATTTTTTTCTTTCCCAGTTTTTGTAAAAACTTAAAAGGCTGCCCTCGTATTACATTGATTATTAACACTGAGATCGTAGAATATTTTTACGTATTTCACATTTCCTCTGCTTGTGGATAAGGATAACTAGAAATTTTGTCTCTTTGATATTTTTCATACTACTGATATCATTTCAATTTTTAATTATGTAACGCTTGTAATACTACAGAAATTATTTACATGTTGTATACAGGGTGTTAATGAATTGTAGAGACATACTTCTAGGGCTTAAAGTATACACGAAAACAAACATTGTTTGTTAATAAATGTATGATCAAAAGTGTTTCCTTTCTGGGATAGAGCTTCTCAACGATTCTTTAAGAAGCGCCTAAATATAGGCAACTCAATTTACTATCTACTATTTGTTTCCATAACGACGGAAATTAATACAGGATAAATAAAGCCCTCTTTCCCACTTATCAAATTCAAATTAAATTTAAAATAAATTAATTAACGAAATTTTTCAAAAGTAAGCAATAGAAAAAACCACCAATTACAAAGCAAAAATCAACTATTTGAAAAATTTACAATAACTAATTTAAAAATTAACAAAATTATAGTAAATGTTCAAAACGTCGCCCCCCCCCCCGCTTCTACACACGAAGCACATCTACAAAGTAAATTCCTGCGCACCGAAGGCCTTGTGCGATGGATGATTCCTATTCGTAAAATGTTCTTGGTACAGGCGAGCAGTTTCGCGTGCGTTACCCCAAGCAGCTCCATACATGAACATCATGTCATGCTGTTCGGTAAAAGTATCATTCATCATAACATAAATATACGAAATTTTTCAAATAGTTGGTTTTTGCTTTGTAATTTTGGTTTTTTCTGTTGCTTAGTTTTGAAACATTTTGTTAATTAATTTATTTTAAATTTAGTTTGACTTTGAAAAGTGGGAAAGAGGGCTTTATTTACCCTGTATTAATTTCCGTCGTTATGGAAACAAATAGTAGGTAGTAAATTGAGTTGCCTACATTTAGGCGCTTCTTAAAGAATCTTTGAGAAGCTCTACCCTGAAAAGAAACACTTTTGACCATGCATTTATTAACAAACAATGTTTGTTTTCGTATATATTTTAAGCTCTTTGTCCCTGCAATTTATTAACACGTGTATATTATTTTTAAGACAGAGGGATTAGTTTGTTCGTACGTTAATTTCCACCTTCTAAAGGCATCCATAAACGTTGATGAAAGGGCTACCAAAGTGACTCAAAATAAGCTGAATTTAGCGTTTCCTGTGGTCACCATAGTTACGTAAATATACCACAGAACTAGCAAAAACAACATATATAAAATTAAAATTAGGTAAAAACATATTGAAAAATGGTAGAAATTAATAACCCAACATTGTCAGAAGTAATGCACAAATTACTAAAATCGAACTACTTTTATGGTATACGTGGAGTTAATTTATTAAAACATGCACACAATTCCAATAGTAAGATTTATATAACTTTGTAGCAATGAGAATAACACCAACACTCTGTTACCAATTTCTTTTGTAGTATATTAAACGTATTCTCTATTACATTGGCTGCAGTTCGCTTGCCAGCATTCAGGTAGACGGCTCTAAAACCCGGGAGGTATAGGGAATATAATGGTCTATCTATGTAGAAAGTTACGTTCAATCCTGAATGTTTCAAGTAATATCAATTTTGACAAATTATAAAATTGCATAAACTGTATATGAAACTTTAAAAATATAGCTCAGCCTAGAGCCACTTTCAAAACTAGTACAACATGTTTATTAATTGTACTGTTTATTAGTTTATTAATGTGAGTATGTCAACAAACAACTAATTAAAAATATTTAAATATCTTAACAGTGCATTAAAATAGTATTACTAACTTGTCAGTAGAGCCATTAAAATGATCAAAAAATTAGGTTTTAATTAGAGAATTTGTTAACTATACATTCGATTTTAATTAAGACGCTTACAATTCTATATCTTGAAAACTTTCGATTAGTTTTTGCAAAAATGCTACTTCTTCAATACAAAAAATATTTCTTTAATAAACAATTATTGTATTGTTCTTAGAGTGCTTTGTGTTTTACGAGACATAGCGATCTAGTCTCCTATGGCTGTGTTACGCGTCTTAAACTACCACAGACATCCTGAACCTACAGCTTAACATGGGCTCCGAACCACGGGAAGTTCCAACACTGTTACTTCAGAAAAGATTTACTAGACAGAATACCTCACTGGTTTGGCTTGCGAGGGTAAATAGCCGCAAAAAAACCCAAGTTGCGGTGCTGGGAGTTGAACCTCAGACCTTCAGTGCAGAAGTTTAACCCGCTGACCTCTAAACCACCGCCGTATTACTACATGTATAATTTTTTCAAATCAATTTCGAAGATATCGGTATCCTCTAATACATACACATTCATGGACAGGCATTAAAAATCAATTTTTGGTTTCTAAAGGCCCAAAACACATATTTCTATTAAAATCTGAAATGTAATACGAGTAAATACTGACGAATCACAATCTTAAGTATACCTAATGATAACAAAAATTCATTAGTTTTACCAATATTTTAGTAACGACATACAAAGTGAGTATAAAGTAGGGAAACGTCGGTGTTCCGCCATTAAAGTTGATTTAATTGTTTTTTCATTTTAAGATTTGCCGGAAAGAAGTATATTTTGAATCAACTACGTTTCAGTTACGAACTAACGAAAGCCACACAGCCATTTCATAGAGTATTTCTTACAATTTAAAATATTACGGGAATGTGTACGAGTTTACCAGAAAAAAATTAAATAAATTTGCCATTTTCTCTATGTGTTTCACATTTAGACTTAAGTTGTTTCGCCATTATTTTCTTTGGTGATTCAGTCATGGTTAGTTTACGAGGTGCGGCGCAAAACTAATGAGATGGATTAAAAAAATTCCTTTTAATCAAAAAACATACATTTATGCTCGATCACCCTCAAAATAAGTTCCCTGGGACTGAACACAACCATTCCAGCGACGCTCCCATTCTTCGTAGCAGGACTGTTCAGAGCCCTCGTCGAGGCTGACTAGACAATTTCAACAATACCAAAATGGTGTCCTCTCAGGTGAGTTTTGATTTTGGGGAACAAGAAAATCCAGATGGTGCCAAGTTAAAGCTGTTGGGTGGGTGAGAAAAGTTACGGTTGCTTTTCAGTGCCAAAAACTCCCTCACAGCCAATGTGTGACTCGGCGCATTGTCGTGGTGGAGAATCCACGTTTTGATAATGTCAGGGGTCACTCGCAAAACCTGTAGGTAAAAAAGACGTTCTTCTGCTTTCTCGTCCGTGACGAGATGTTATGTTCTTTTAAAAATTTGCCGCTCTATATGAATTAATTTCTTAATTTGAGTGCCGCTTCGTAAGAATTAAAAACGTTATTTTAATTGCAGTTTTATTATGAACACAGTTTTGGTTATTTTACGTTTTCTAAGATTGAGTTATGTTGCCAGTTTTCTTCTCTAAGGCTTAAATTGCCGAATATTGTTTGTTCGCGCTTGACCTTAAACGCTTCTGAGAATTCACGTGTCCATGGTTCAAGAACATTTCAAGAAATTTCGTAATATGGTGCAATCTTTTGGGGGAATGAAGGGTCGCGTTGCGTTTTTCAGGCAGTCATTTTTACATCCTCGGTGACTCCGGATCTTCCCAAATTACATCTACGGGGAAGGGCCGTAAATAAATTAAGTGCTGCGAGTCAGTCTTCAATCTTCAATGGCTCCGGGTTTCCGAAAAGTCCATCAATCGGGGGGGGGGGCGTAATTAAATTAAGTGCTGCAGGGGCGGCTTTTGGATTTTTTCGAGGGGTGTCCGTTATGTGTGAGTTCCGTCTCGCTGTTTTACCAAGGGGTACAAACAGACCATCGACTACTGTCGTATTTAAAGAAGACATACTGGATTCAATCCCGGTAAAGGCAATTTTTTGGGAATTAGCCGATCGCCTTTGGCGGATTAATTTTCGAGCCCAGCTTCTGCCCCTCTGCTATTACTGTCGGTGCCAAGAGCGCATCAAAGTTCCGGGCCCTTGGTATTGACTCCATTCAACCCAGTCTTCAGGGGCGTACCTGCGGATTTTTGCCATCATTCTGTTCAACTCCTCAGTATCGTGCTGGCCGCTCCTAAAATCGTTCAAGGTAAAAATCTAGTTTTTGTATTGTGAGAAAGAACCCCTTTTTTATCGCGTTAATTTGCAAACTTCAAATTTTGCCTTCATGTAACTAGAAAAACGACCTTCAGTTGCCGTTTGTGGTATTTGCTGTTAATTATAAAGCTAACAAAATTATATCCTGTTTTATGCTTGTGAATTTCGGCGTCCCTGGGCACGTAGCTGTATGAAAGAAATAAATGTCGTTGCACCAGCGGCGGCGAGTTTTTTTTTAATGTTGTAAAAGTTAATGTATGTAATCCAGAATCATAGTTACCTATCATTTGTTGTCATTTTCTTGTACTGTGTCATTTTTAACAGTTTAATTATATGTGTGTTAAAAATTTACTGCCTCTAATTATTGTGTCTTTTGTATTTGTTTGTGTATGAATTTTGCAAGCTTCATATATATGGGAGGAGGCACAATAAAGATAAGTTCCATTCCCGTAAGCTGTTGGCCTCTCGGCCTTCCACGAGGACCTACAATCAACTGGATTTGGTGGGTGGCGCCCACTAATTTTGACTTACCCTGCACACAACTAGGAAGATTTCCTCCGGTAAGTGATTTTCACGAACTCCCCCTACGCCTCTGAGCTAAGCTGTAGGCCTTTTTCCACCTATCCGGTTACGGGTCGACGGAAAAGCTCGTTTGGCCCGTAATAGAGAGTGAAAAATAAGGGTGCACTTATGGTCTGGCTATATACTTAACATACCCCCGTAACAACCTCCATTCACACTTTCCTCACACAGTCGTCATGGCGAGAGGAAAAATTCATTCTCATTACTTTTTAGACGCACCTCATATATCCATATTATTTTCTTGCCTAGCAAATAACACTATCTAAATTAAATTCTTCTACGATTGTGTAACTGAAAACTTTGTAAAAAAAATTAATATTTTTAAACAAATGTTTACATTTTAGTCCCCCTGTGTATCAATAAACAGCAGCGGCTAGAATAAATACTGAGCAAGTTGATTATGTCTGAGACCTTTCCACCTATATAATATCGTTATGCTAACTATACATTTATTTAAAAATAATTACAAAAAGCAGAGCCGCATTGCGTAAAGTAAACAAGTATCAATCAAAATACTTTTCTACGTAACTGCGGTGGGCTGAAATAGCAACCCAAACGTCATTATTTTTATGTCTGCAATTATAAAAGATACAGTTAGCGCTTCTCCAAATAGCACCACAAAAAGTGGTACCATAAACCGCAACAATGACAACGAAAATAGCTAAAATGGCCGCACACTTACATACAAATTGCCCCAACATTGCTTATAAGGCGAGGCTGTTAAAAGTAAAAACTAATCAGAAATAAATCAGCTAACAATTGAACAAAATCCAAAACCGACGATCTACAAAAGGTTTTCAATTAATTTTGAAACACGTTCCGTGTGAAAAAACTAAACGGTCATTAGAAATATATCAGTTTGTTTGAAAAGGTCAAAAACGTAATAAAGTTAATTAATGCTGCACATTAACTGAATGAAAAGTATTGATAAAAAGCTTCCACGCTCGAGGTTATCTCGTGTACCCTTATGTTTAATTTTTTTGTTGTATTTCTATTAACATTATCTACGTACGATACATCCCAACACAATCTCCCTAAGTTGCATTACAGAAAATGCCTCCAACGCCCACGATTTCCCGTTACGTTTTACCTGCAGTTTGGAATGCGAATTGCTTAAACGACGTGTACAAGATAAAGAAATCTCGGTATAAATGTGTTCGGAATGCAGTTACAGATATAAGCAATCCGTTTTTACTTCAAGACCTTATCGTGGAACTTCTATCAACGATTTGTTTTGCAACTGAATAAAAACAAGCGCAGCAGAGCTTTCTCGTACAGCAGGTGTAAAATGTTTCATCATTTATACAGCTTTAGTTTCACAAACCTTTCTTTATAATAAGATATAGATTTTCCATTATATCTTTGTATTAATTCTTTAGCTTCTACAGCGTGTTGACAATCCATTCGTATGCAAAATAATGGCCGATTGTGAAACGAGCTTACCGTTTTGTAGCCGATTTCAGTTGGTGTACTAAATGATTATATTTACAAATAGATTCTGTCTTGTACAAACTAACAGAAGTGTTCAAGGGCATAGATTACACTATACTACCATTCAAATTTGGTTTAATGTAAAGACGAGACTAATTCGCTACGAGTGTTTGCTACTAATTTGCGTGGAATTAATGTCAAGATATACTGGAAAAACTATAACATGATACTAATTGTGTACGAGTGTTTGCCACTAATTTGGGTACAATTAATGTCAAAATATATTGGAAAAAATATAACATGATACTAATTGTCTACAACAGTTTGCCACTAATTTGGGTGGAGTTAATGTTAAGCTATATTGGAACAAATATAACATGATACTTATTCTCTACAAGTGTGTGCCACTAATTTGGGTGTAGCTACTGTCAAGATATATTGGAAAAATACAACATGATCCTAATTTTCTACGAGTGTTTCCCACTAATTTGGGTAGAGTTAATGTCAAGATATATTGGAAAAAATACAACATGATCCTAATTTTCTACTAGTATTTGCCACTAATTTGGGTAGAGTTAATATCAAATTATATGGGAAAAATATAACATGATACTAATTGTCTACAAGTGTTTGCCACTAATTTGGGTAGGGTTAATGTCAAGCTATATTGGAACAAATATAACATGATACTTATTCTCTACAAATGTGTGCCACTAATTTGGGTGTAGTTACTGTCAAGATATATTGGAAAAAATACATCATGATCCTAATTTTCTACGAGTTTTTGCCACTAATTGGGGTAGAGTTAATGTCAAGATATATTGGAAAAAATATAACATGATACTAATTCTCTACGAGTGTTTGCCACTTATTTGAGTGGAGTTAACGTCAAATTATAAGGGAACAATATAACATGATACTAATTGTCTACAAGTGTTTGCCACTAATTTGGGTAGGGTTAATGCCAAGCTATATTGGAACAAATATAACATGATACTTATTCTCTACAAGTGTGTGCCACTAATTTGGGTGTAGTTACTGTGAAGATATATTGGAAAAAATACATCATGATCCTAATTTTCTACGAGTGTTTGCCACTAATCTGGGTAGAGTTAATGTCAAGATATATTGGAAAAAATATATCATGATACTAATTCTCTACGAGTGTTTGCCACTAATTTGAGTGGAGTTAACGTCAAATTATAAGGGAACAATATAACATGATACTAATTGTCTACAAGTGTTTGCCACTAATTTGGGTAGGGTTAATGTCAAGCTATATTGGAACAAATATAACGTGATACTTATTCTCTACAAGTGTGTGCCACTAATTTGGGTGTAGTTACTGTCAAGATATATTGGAAAAATACATCATGATGTTAATTTTCTACGAGTGTTTGCCACTAATTTGGATAGAGTTACTGTCAAGATATATTGGAAAAATACATCATGATGTTAATTTCTACGAGTGTTTGCCACTAATTTGGGTAGAGTTACTGTCAAGATATATTGGAAAAAATACATCATGATCCTAATTTTCTACGAGTGTTTGCCGCTAATTTGGGTAGAGTTAACGTCAAAATATATGGGAAAAATATAACATGATACTAATTGTCTACAAGTGCTTGCCACTAATTTGGGTGGATTTAATGTCAAGATATACTGGAACAAATATAACATGATACTAATTCTGTACGAGTGTTTGGCACAAATTTGAGTGGAGTTAATGTCAAAATATATGGGAAAAATATAACATGATACTAAATGTCTACAAGTGCTTGCCACTAATTTGGGTGGATTTAATGTCAAGACATACTAGAACAAATATAACATGATTTAATTAATAATTTATTTAAAGAAAAGTTGAGGATATGATATATTGATTGGCCTATAATATTTTACATGAAAAAATTGGAAAAATTAAGTTTCAAAGTTTCTAAATATACAAACACTAGAAAATTATATCAAGCTGGCGAAATGTTTTTAGGAAAATAAACTTTGGAATATCCATTTTGAAAAGTGGCTAAGTCGCTTTTATCTACTTTCCTTAAAATCAAACATAACAAGAAAACACAACCCAGCAAAAACAGAAACTAAACAAAGACATAGAAATAACGGCTAAAAGACTACATTTCACAAACTACCCAGTCGCTATAAATAATTGGGTACCAGCGTTCGAATAAAGAAGAGGTATTAATGTGGTTTCCAAACGCGCGATGTCCACCATAACACCACGTGTTGAGTTGTAGAACCTCACCATTATTATAACTAATCCTGTATCTGTTGAATTACGTGAGAAACCAATGATTAAAATTTTAATCACCCTATAAACAAAACGCGAATAATTTTTGAAATTTTAGGTAACTTATTTAGAAGTATTAATTTAAATTTAAGTAAATTTGTAGATAATTATGGAATTTCAACGGAATAAACCAAGAAATAATTAATTATAATTAGATATTTTGGAACTCAAGAAACACAAAGAGCATAAGCATATTATGTATTAAATCGGAAGGCAAACATATTTTCTAATTTTAAATCCGTACACTAAAAGTTAAGGTCACTAGGTTTTGGTTGTAATCGTCCTTGTTTTAAAAGTGGAAATCAAATTGGCAATTATTTTGCGCTATTTATAGCATGAAAAGTCTACTAAAGTGACTCAAAACAAACGTTTTCTATTGCCGCCATAGCTACGTTAATAATCGACTCTTCAAGATGCGGTTTTTCTTAGCTCGTAGAAAACGCACCCAAGACTGAAACAAAGTACTAATGATAAACAATTACCAAAATTAGTGCAAAAATACTGTAAGGTCAGGCTACGTTTACGTTATATATGGACCTAATTTAGTGAAATTCTGCCACCTTATTGAACGGCAAAGAAATGCCAAGACTGTGCAACCAATTTACTTTGTTATGTACTACACGCATTGCCTTTTATATTGGTTGCAGTTCGTTAGGAATAGGAAAATAAATGTAATGGCTTGTCGATGTAAAAGATTTCATTCAATTTTGATCTGCCATATGGGTGCAGAACTCCTCCAAGCATTGTATTTTTATTGTTGTAGCTTTTAATTTAATTACAATTTTTATAGTTGTGTTAGAGACTACTTCAAAACTGGTCTGTTTTTACGGTTGTTTCATTCCCAAAATTGTTATTCAACTTACAAAATGCGTCAAGGCTATCAAACAACTTGAAGTTTATGTTAATTGGAGTATCGGATTTTTACTAACAAGAAGTAGGGTCAAAAAATCAGTGGATTTACAGTAACATTCGAACGTTTTTTGAAAAACATAACAAACAAGTCTAACTTGCGTTGCCAGTCTCAGATTTTAAATTTATTGTTTTATTTTTATCCAATTTTGACAACAATTCTACGATCATGTAATAACCGAATTGGATTATTGGATATATTGAATAGGACAAATACATGCGTTTGTGGAATTAGTCAGTTTCCTGTTCCCCAAGTTGAAAAACGCTTCCAAAACAAGGTGTAGGCAGAAGGGACGTTAACTGTACAGAGATTACTACATCTACTTGTTATTTTTAGAATATCAAAGTAAATGTTAAATTAAAAAAATTATAAAATAATTTATAGCAATTGTTTAGTAATACCAGCAAATTCAATGTGCCAATGCCGCCGGCTTGCGGTTACAGGAGTTCGAATAGTTCGAATCTGCTCTTCAGCTTTATTTTTTTTAATTTTGTTGTATGGATAACGTATTTTATCTGTAAATCAAACCGTATTATTATTCTCTAAAAACACATCATACAAAATACATACATTTTTGGGTATCATAAGAAACTAAATAATAAATCAGCTATATTTATTGTTAAATTTACCGTTACACATTTAATAATAAAAATTTTAACTTCGCACTTGAGCAAGCGTTCTTGGTGTAGTTTATCTACAACATTCAATCATGTTGTGTATTTAGAGAATATTAATACAATTAGATTTATAAAACTGAAACATTTTTCAAAAAATAATTTAAAAAAAATAATGGTGAAGAGAGGATTCGAACTCCTGAAGTTCGCTTTACAAAACACATCCGTAACCGCTACGCCACGCCAGCGGCATTCGCGCATCGGTTTTAGTGGTATTAATACACAAAATCTATAAATTATGTTAGAATTTTTTTAATTTATCATTTAATTTGATATTTTAAAAATAAAAAGTAGATGTAATCTCTGTTAAATTAACGTCCCTTCTGCCTACACCTTGTTTTCGAAGCTTTTTCAATTTGGGGAGCAGGAAATTGAAGAATTCCACAAACACAAGTATTTTCCCTATATTGCCTGCATTAACGTTGCCAACCATATAGAACGTTTAGCTGCTTAGTAGTAGCTTCCTCTCGCTTGTTAGCTTACTCCGTTAATCTAGAGCTAGATTCTAGATACATGCATACTTTATAGATATTAAATGTACGTTTATGAACAAGATGTTAATAATTTTATTATTAATAATAATACTACCATTTCACATATTTATCTTTTGGGAAGTTTAGCAAGAATTAGTCTCACAAAAAATACTCTTACTGTGCCCTTTGTATATCGCTAAATCTTCAACTATGAATGTTTTTGACTTATAAAGATAAAGACCAATAAACGTGTCTAGTGAAACTAATCAGTTATATCGAAAATATAGCTATGTATTTGCGAAAAATACCCCAAAAACACTGTTTTCATTTAAACTATATGTAGAATTCCAAATTTTGAATTTACTCATTTTTATTGAGGCCGCTGAGCCTACGAACTACCACCATAGTGATAGCCGGGACCTACAGCTTTGACGTGCCCTCCTAAACATAGCCGGTCGTTGTTGTTGTACCACTAACCCCCCATTCAAATAGTAATTTCAGCCTGTGTTGCATAACTCGGTAACCGTTTGACAGGATTCAGCAGTGCTTGACTATGCGACGGTCCTTAATTTAACTATACATTGTATATTGCTAAGAAAAGAAAAACGGTGACAGAAAATACATATTTTCTTTAAAAATGTTTGAGCTTATGCATCTTGCAACTGTCAACATTAATAAATGAAAAACACATCAACATGTAGTTAAAATAGCATACAGTCAGGTACTATTAATTATAAAAATGTAATATTTTCGTATCAAATGGATTATTTCCATATTTTTGGCTAATTTTGATTTCCCATTTATTTTGTGGGCAGCATAACATAACCACCGAAACCCTGAGTACTCCATTAACTCTTCATATTATTTGTTTGGTGGCTGATTTAAAACTATAATAAATACCCTGTATGAAGATGTATCAAACTTAATTAACAAAAAAAATGATTCTTTTTTGCTCATTCATGAAACACAAACATTATTATATTGTTTCATTTTCCTGACATTGTTTCTTTTTTGTGTAATATCCTGTTCTTCAATATATATTTGTACACTGGTATGATCACTTTCTTTTTATATTTAAAAGAGTATTTATATATTGCTGTGTTCAAAATTATGAATTTTTAAGTAGTGCAAAGCGCATCTTAAAAGGATCGAATGTCTTTAGCCCTTGGCTGTAACGTAGTTCTACTAAATGTGACACGAAAAATAACAAACACAAAATAATTGATAATACATTTTAAACAGCAAAATACACACAATCATACATTTCAAATAATGTTCCTGAATAGGGCGCAAAAAATTACATTCCAAAATTCCTCTCGATACACCCTGATAATTTTGCCATTATTTTGCCTAGGATAGTTCAGAAATCTGAGAAACCTTATATAGTCAATTCTCTTTATTTGTATGATCTACTTGTTTGTCAACAGTCTTTCATGTCCCACTGCTGGGTACCGATGTCTTCTCCACCACGTGCTTCTCCTTAGCGCTAAGATTCGAAGCCCAAGAGACCTCCAGTTTAATCTCGAATAGACAGAAATTCCACAGAGAGTTTTTGGCATTTAGATCCCCCAGTTGCTATTCGGATTGGGAAATTGTGCGTGGTGGGTTGCAGCACAAGATTTGTATATGCTGCGTGGTGCTGTTAGGGAGTCATATCCAAGCCATAATCGAAGTTTTAACCAGAAAGAGAATACTCTGCTAATTGAGCTCCCACCACACACCGAGAACTAAATTACAAATAAAATGCGAATGAGCATATATATTCCTGTTTAATTTTTGACCAAAATCGGAACAGCTATTTCCGATCTATCGCGAGAGCAATAAAAACCCAAGTCAAAGACAGTCAAAGTCAACACAATTTTAGTCCTGTCTCAGATTAATCTGTAATTATAAAGATGTAAACATTATAAATATTTTAACTGTTATACATTAATAATTAACAATTACGTTGCCGCCTCAAGTGTTGTGGTCCCTGTGGTCGAAGTAGTGAGGTTATGCAATTATGGGCTATGTAAATAACCGTTTATTTGAAATAAAATTGTCGCATCCGCATTTGTGCAACAAAATAAATAAAGGATTTTACAGATGATGTTGAATATGTTGACCATTGTTTTGTAAACATAAATGAAATTTTCTTTTAACATTTACAAACACATTCACCAGAGTATCAAGAGCAAGTTCATCTAACTCATGTGAAACAGCAGTTTCTAAATCTTCTAGATTCTGTAGTCTATTACTAAAAATATAGTTTTTTAGATAAGGGAGTTGGAAGAAGTCTGGAACTGTAAGAGCGGGTGACCTTGGTGGAAACAAATGTCTACTAATTAACCGATCATCATAAAATTCCTGTAGAAATTGTATGGCCCGATCTGCAGTATTTGCTGTGGTATTGTCCTTCTGGAAGTAACTATTTCTAATTTCATCATCATGAAGTTAATTGAAAAAAAGAGATTGAGATATTCTGAAGATAGTAATCGGCAGTTATATTTTCTGCAATAAACTTGTAAACTATTCGTCTTCTTGAAACAGCGACCCATAAACCGATCTTTTGTGGATGTAACGGTGATTCCTCAAACATATACTGATTATCTGTTGCCCATATTCTCATATATTGGTTTTTAAGACACCCTTTGAGGTGAAACCAAGCTTCATCGCTGAACCAACTAAGATCTCATATGCCATTATTATTTATGTTGTTTAAGAACCAGTGACAAAAATTTGTTCTAGCTTGGAAGTATCCGCGGTACAAGTTGATGAACCATTTGCATTACGTATAGAACCAAGCTAAAATCTTTTTTTAAATTGTACGACAGGTACTTTATGACAAATCAATTTCTGGGTTAGTTTTCTGGTCAGCTTAGAAGGAGTTGCTTTATGATATCCCTAATATTATGAATAAGTTCTGCAGTTCTTTTCACAGGTCTTCCTAATTCCTTTTTCCTTCGACGCTTCCACTTTCTCTAAAATTATTCACAATTATCTTGGCTGTTTGGGAGAAATTGTTATAAGTGAAGTTTGCACCATCATTCGGATAACGCTGTTGAAATTTTGTAAAACAGGTTTGAAATGAATATTGCCAATCATCATTTTCATTCTTTATACCATTATGAAAGATTCTAATATGCAAATTTTATGTTCTATTGTAAACGTCTTGAAATTCGCAGTATTGTAATATGTAATTGTAATGACTTTTGCTATAATAAATTAATTAAATAAATAACCTAATAAAATTTGAAACGCGAACTGTCAATTATTAATGTAGGACAGTTAAAAATATTTATAATGTTTACATCTTTAACATGTGCAGAGATAGGAATGTATCTAGGAGGGACGAGATCTTCGGAAGCATGGAAATTTATTAACAAATTAAGGTCAAACGTGACATCAAATACCCCTACCACTTATTAATGTGAACGAGTGGGAGAAATATTATAAAAACGAAGTGTCAGAAAACAGACAGAATACATACTGCAATCCCCAGTTACACACCAAATTGAAGGACAACCAGTTACGCTGACAAAATAATTAATACAAAAAGCAATTCAAAGCATGAAAAATGGCAAGGCAAGTGGCCCAGGGGGGATACCGGCAGAACTAATCAAATATGGATCTGAAAAATTAATACGGATGATAACATGTCTACTCCAAAGATACATTAATGGAGAATCCATCCCGGACATTTGGAAAGTCGGTTGAATCACCCCCATCCATAAAAAAGGGCAAAGGAATAGTTGTGAAAATTATAGATGTATTACAGTAACCAGCATCTTAAGTAGAATATACAGCAAAATCCTCAAATACATAATAGAAGAAGAATGTGGTCCAATCGAGATCGAACAGCAAAATGGTTTTAGGCCAGGATGTTAATGTTTAGACAACATTTTCAGTATAACACAAAATATTGAAAAAAACTTGCAACAGGAAGCGACCTCCATTTACTATTATTTGACCTAACAAAAGCCTATGATAATATACGTATACGGAAACTATGGCAGATACTAGAAAAAAACACAATAAATAGTACAGTTATACAGGCTATAAAACAACTATACAAAGATTCAACATATAGAGTAGAGATTGGAAAAACATTATCAAGATCCTTTCCAGTGAAGAAAGGACTCAGACAAGGTTGCCCGCTATCGCCTACACTTTTAAATAGTTTGAACCATGCCTTGGAGAAATAAGTGTCAAGGAATGGGAATACCGATCACAGATGACTCAACAATATTTACACTACATTTCGCAGATGATCACATAGTCATATTACAAGATAAGGAAGACCTTGAATATATGAGCAGACAATTAATAGAAGAATATAAGAACTGGGGCCTACAGGAAAATTACAATAAGACCAACTACCTCTGCATTGGAACACCGCCACAGAACTTGACACTGAATGACGGACAGATAAAAAGAGCTAGCGAGGAATACACATACCTTGGAACAAAAATAACCAACATGGGAAGAACGGAAAAAGAAATTGAAAGTCAAATATCTAAAGGGAAAAAGGTGATAGGCTGCTTGAACTCGGTGTTATGGAACAGAAGAATCCCTAAAGAGAGAGAAAAGCATCTATACAGTGTAATATTTAAAAGCTTAACACTCCATGGATGTGAGGCATGGCAAATTAATCAGAACCAAGCCGGAAAACTACAGGCAATAGAAATGGATTTCTGGCGAAGATATGCAGGTATTTCACGACTGGACAGGGTTAGAAACGAAAGAATACGGGAAATAATGGACATAGACGCAACTATAATTGAAAGCATGGAACAAAAACAACTTCGTTGGTATGGACATGTTCAAAGAATGAACGACGGAAGAATATTGAAACTAGTATTACAATGGGAACCAGGAGAGCGCAGAAAGAAGGGGAGACCGAAGATGACTTGGATAAGTGGAATCCATAAAGCCATGTCTGTAAGGAATTTAGCCCCCAATGATTGGAACAATCGTAATAGATGGCAGAAGGGAGCGTAGAAGAACGCTATAACACGGACATTCCAAGGGTGTCTTTAACTTGGGTTTTTATTAATTTAAATGAAACAACAACCTTGTCTGTCCCACGAAATATATTTCGTAAATAAATTAAGTTAAATTGGTGGTGAACGCTTTCGCAACTTACAACTGTTGCATCATCAGACCAAGAATTAAAATAAATCTAGATCAAGAAAAGACTATAAGCAGGCAGTAGTAACAAATTAGTAATACATTACCTTATGTAAAAATGTAAAACTAAAACACCCACGCCATCACAGGCTACAATAAATATTTATACAAAATCATGTATTTTACTTTAAATTTAAACATAAGAAGCCTTTGGCCAACCGGCCAAAAATCAACAAGCATTAGAAGGGTGTAAAAGACACCCCAAACTATTTGGGTTTTTATTGCTGTCACGGCATGGATATACATGTATTCGGGTTAGACAATAGACAGTCTGTCGGTGTTATCCGATTCCTAGATTCCATTCTTTCCTATTTTTCCACAGTCCTTCGTTTAGTTTTAGACCACTCATAGGTTTTCTGAT
Source organism: Limonius californicus (assembly GCA_014611495.1). Taxonomy (NCBI): domain Eukaryota; kingdom Metazoa; phylum Arthropoda; class Insecta; order Coleoptera; family Elateridae; genus Limonius; species Limonius californicus. The sequence continues at coordinate 34,727 of JABXWE010007810.1, forward strand.
ACCTTCCTTCCAGTTCTTCTTCGTACTTCCTCGAGTTCATCGTTGGGTTGGTATCCATTCCATAACTTCTTTTGAAACTATCCCAGTGGATATCCGCTAGACATGGCCATACCAATTCAATTACATACGTTCGATCTCTTTCATTATTGTATGTTCCATAGCCATAAGTACCCTTACCAGGTGATTTGCTATTCGATCTCTTGGAGAGATTCTTGCAGACCCCTTTAGAGCATCCATTTCGGTTTATTGTATTCTTTGTTGATTTCGTTTGGTAATTATCTATGCTTCTGAGGCTAAGTTTTATCATAGTATGGTATATGGTAATTTTACTTTGTTGTGTTATATTTTTGTTCCCTAATATACTGTTTAGGCATCCTACTGATTTCCTTACTCGGATCCGTCGCATTTCTATTAAAAATGACTCGTAGATTTTTATACTCTTTGCATTATGCCATTTCATCATTATTTTCTAACTTGGAATTTTCTAAGATTACTCCCACACATAAATATGTCGTTTTTTACAGGTTCATCGGAAGACCCCATTCCTCATATCTACATATATAATCGAGAAACACATTCACAGAAAAATAAATATTTTAGGTTCTAGAAGTGCAACGAGAAAATTTCCATAAAATCTCAAAATCATTGTTTTTCCAGGAGTAGATTATTTTCTTAGATTTATAGCATAGGAAATTTTAAAAACTTTTCATATGACTTAAAATTTTTATACAACCACAATACTTTGTCGATCCTAAGTAGAAACAACAAAAAACTGATACGTCCTGTACTCCTCCATCTAACTTATTTTGCGATGTTGACGTCAGTCAGAAAACAGAGCCGCAGGAATGCCATATTTGGCAGGACCACAAAACAATAATAGCAAAAAGATAAGGCTTGCGCAGGTGGTCTTTTCTCTTTCGAGCCAAATTTGGAATAATTTCATTTCGGAATGGGGATTAATCCGCTCGATATAGATGTATGTATATTAGATAAATTAACAAATATACATTCAACTACGCTTAGTTACGTTACAAGTTAATTACTCCAATGTCAGCTGACAGCATCAAAATCATAAGAGATAAATTGATTCGATAAAAGTCCATCTGCGGTCTTACGCCTAATTCGGAATTGAAAATTTGGAACACCCAAGTTAAAGAAGCAATTAAAATGTGCTCTCTAAGTCATAAACGAGGTTACGCAAAAAAGCCCTACGGAGCCGCGTACGTAGTAATTTTGTCTTCCAGACGTGCGTGACAAATCCGAATATTTCTTCACGGATTTCGTAACATGACAAGTTGCATTCGGACATTCGAATTTATAACAAACTGGACAAGTGGACGAAGGTTTTATTAGTTTGCGTCGTTGACGATGACAAATCTTCCTTCTGCTGGAGGTATTTAGCAATTTAAACGTGTATGGACGCGACCGAGGCCTGTCGCTTCATATCGAATTTCTTTTATTAATGACATCGAGGAACCAAAACGAGAAAAAGAAACGTTCGTCTGGACAGTAGTAAAATGAATGAACACTTTAATTAAATTGACAGTTAATGAGAAGCCAAGAATGAATAGTTTATTTGCGACTTTAAATATTAACTTTTGAAGCAGTGGGCTACGCCCTACTCTTTGTTTGTGTTACTACAAAATAGTACTAAATGAGTTGTGTGGAGATGTAAAATACGTACAAAAGTAGAACATTTCTTTGACAACATAATTTGTTTTAGGAACACTCTGTGCATATTTGTGTGTAGGGCCGGTTTTAGCGGTCTAGGACGTTTTTGGCACGGCCGATTTGGCGCGACCGGTTTGGTGCAGACCCGGTTTGGCGCAGGGACAGTTTGGCGCAGGGACGGTTTGGCAGAGGGTAATCCGGTATAGATGGACCATAATTCAAAAAAAAATTCGTAATTTCTATGTACTTGGTTAAATGAAATCAAAAATTGCGTAAATGGATAGATTAATCCTTATTGAACACCAGGTCATTGAGAAATCTAGAAAAGTTTATTACTTTTACTATTATAACAATTTAAAGAAAAATGACAGCGGTCCATCTGTACCGACGTATCCGGGATATGTAGACCACCTACTAGGGGATATATAGACCATTATATTTAGAAGAAAGTAAACCATATATATGAAAATAAAGAAATTATTTGGTACAAAATAGCAACATTTCAGACTAAACTCGTACTTTACGTGCTAATTTTCCACACAATTCACAATAATCAACATATTTGCTACAATTCGTGTAGCCACCTCTTGCATCGAACGCACTGCATCCAGTCATCAGATTTAGTAGTCTGACTGTGATCTTCGCCGCAGCCAACGCTGATGACGATTCAATCACTGTCGAGACTACTGTTTTCTTAGATTTGCCCAAATTGGTTCTTTGTGTTTTTTGTTCTTTAACCAACTTCTTATTTTGAAGTTGTGTAATGTAAATTGTTTCATTGAGAATTTTTGCGATATTATGAGATCTTTTCTTTAAGGTAGTCACAGCTGCCACGGACAGTATTGGAGAAATTTCGTTCAGAAATTTTCCTGGAGTATTTTCATCGGTCTTTTGCGCTGAGGGTGGTTTTGGCTTCGTAGAAGAGCATGGTTGAGGTGATTGAGGTGTATGTGGAGGAGTCTATTGAGGGTCTACAGTTGTAGCCGTATTTGTCGGCACTGGATTCGAGGATTCTTCGGATAAAAATGCATAGTCATGTATAGCATATGGATTAAAAGGCCGAATCCCAGTCGCACTGAAACCTGACACTGCGTTGTTGTATTCTGCAGCGCAATTCCATGCTTCTCCTAGTAACTTTCCAAAATGAAGTCAGTTTATTCTGTTTGTGGAATTATTCTACACAAAATGTTTAGTTTAGTCGTGTAATAATAGATTTTAAGTGATTTGAAAAACGACCTATCCAAAGGCTACAAGTAGTGTGTCGTATGACTTGGAAGACATAGAAGAACTATCTTCTGCTCTTGTGCGTACTCCAACTTTTCAATTGAGTTTCAGTGTGAGGCATGGCCATCTAAAATTAATAAAGTTGTCTGGTCTTCTGGTTTGCGCAGCACAAAATGAGTCTTCAACCAGTCAATAAAAACTTCTGTGTTGGCATAAGCTGATTTCTGTGACATTTTTATAATAGCATCTGATGGCATCCCATCTTTCCGTTCTTCTTTGCAATATTTTCCTTTCATAGCTGAAGCCCACTTTCATCAGCAATATAGATGTTTCCGGGCCTATCAAAAAGCTTTCCTTACTAAATCCAACTGAACGAGGCATAGATATTCCTTCAGATTTCTAATGGATAAATTGGGATTACGTCTTAAAAAGGAGTTAAGCCAGTCGTATCCAGCCATTTCTTTAGTATGATCAAATGTGTGTTTTTGAGTTTTAGTTTTTCTGCCAGATGAAATCCCATTATTCGTACAGGTTCTCTCGTTGGGGTAAATTCTTAACTCTGCAACTTTTTAACGCGTACCATGATTTTTTTCATTATCTGGGCCCAAAACACAACACACCCCATGCGTCCCTTTCCCATTTTTTGACCTTCAGTCGTTTGTCGATTAAAAATGTTTTGACTGCTTAGTTGATCCCTCTACCATTCTCTACTGCTTTGAAGGCGTTCTCCAAAGCAGCTGGACTCCACTTACCTCTGCAGCTTGTGGTTTTCTTTTTGTACACATTTGGCATGTTAATCCTATACAATCACAGAAAAGATCAATATTAATTCTCAATAGTTCACCGGTCCATATATACCGAACATTGTTGGACCATCTAACCCCAGTATACGGGTTAAATGGACCACTTTAGTGTTACCTTGGAAGCAGATGCTATTCTTTTGAGGTTATAATGAAGAAATGGGCTTTTATTTGATGATTCAGAAAAGTTTTAGTTGTTAAAATTAATTCCCACTTTGACACACTCACATATATTAAAACTGCATTGAAAATTCGACAGTACTTGCAATTGAAACAAGATAATATCTTATCTATTCAGCACTACACGTTCAGAGCAACAATGCCACTTGCAAATGCAGGTAACGTGAAGACTGTGACAGAATTATACCGCCCTCTGACGAATAGTCTCTGAATTATAACGCAGGTCCATCTAACCCGATGGTCCATCTATACCGGAATTACCCTACTACAATGGTTTATTCTATAAAAATTTTATGTTGTTAATAAAATTGCTGAATTATCCAATTTTATTAATAAACCCAATTGATGAAACAACTGATTTTTTAAGATATCTTCACCAAAAGCATTCTAGAATATCTTTTATGTAACAATATTGTTGTATTTATGTTATTCAATCAAACAATTTCTATTTGCCTACCTCAAAATATACTGTATGTTATTGAAACTACTGACACATTTGCACATATTTTTTATTATTAAAATTATATAAAGTTTTGACGAATGTATTTAGTTTCATATTACTTCTAGTGAATTTATTTGGTAGTTCATTATTTCAATAATAAAAAGTATGTACAATGGTACTTTCATTGACAGGCGGTATATTTTGAGATAGGCAAATAGTAGTTTTATGATTAAATAACATAAATACAACAATATTGTTGCATAAAAATATTCTAGATGCTTATTTTTGAACGTTAGGTGAAGATGTTTTTAATAAATCATTTGTTTTATAAACTGGTTTTATTAATAACATTGGATAATTTCGCAATTTTATAAATAACACAAAGGTTGTTACAGAATAAACCAGTTTAATATGCGTTCGCGCCCAAACATCCCTGCGCCAAACCGTCACTGCGCCAAACCGTCCCTGCGCCAAACCATTCCTGCGCCAAAACGGCCGCGCCGAAACGGCCGCGCCAAAACGTCCGGTCCCGCGGTTTTAGGTAGGGGAACAGGGGACATTTGCCACCGGTGTCTGAAGGCGGTAGGCGCCTTTGCACCCGTCATCATTTTTGACAGCCGCTTTAAAATAATTATTACAATAAATTGAATAGAAGCGAATAGCCGTAAAGGTTTCCAAAACTGTAATTTTAAGTTTCGGAGAATTAGATATTTTGCAGATCTCAACCAAACCTCCTAGACTGGAGTATTTCAGGTGCTACACTACACAAGTTTCTAGAAACCTTTTAATTTTCTATGTAATCTATTGCCGGCTATTTTGCATTATTTGGTTTTATTGCTTATTTTTTGTTCTTTGTTTACTGACGAATTGTATAATATAAACATAGTTCCCATTTTATGGATATAGGGTTAAGACCTTAATGTTTTTCGGAAACTACAGCGTATTGTATTGTTATTACTACTCCCAAGACGTTTAAGTGGTATTTATTCCCAGCTGCCATGACACCCCCAAGTACATGCACGAAACGGCAGAAGTAATCTCTAAAGCGGCTAAGCATTCTAAAACCAGCTTCAACAGCTTCACATCAAATCTTCTCGTTGTGTTTCAATAAATGGTATTAATTTTTTTATTTTAATAAAATATTTAATATAATGCACGTACATTTTGCTCTTGTATTTGTTCTTATATGAAACAACAATATCTAAAGAAAACTATGGCTTAGAAATAAAAGATATATTTGTAAATTATTTATTTTCATAAATGTAAAAGAGTAAATATATTATTAATTGATAATATAATTTGGTAAACGCACATTAGTAAAACTTGTTCCCAGCCTCAAAACATCGAGTTCTCGCCATTTTTATAGGTTGGCAGTCGTTTGAGTGTTCCAATTTTTATTATATCATTACTATTCCAATATTTCTCTACCTTTTCATATACTTTTATACTTGCGCTTTCGTGTAATTGCTCCTTCTACTGTTTGGTTTTAACAGAACAGTCTATAGGTATAGTGCTAGGTTAGTGGGACATTAACATCGTCACTTTCTAGTGTCAAAAACCTTATTTTAGATAATAAACTGGCCTTGGTTTTACAGGATTCTACTTAATATGACTGATAAAGCATTCCAAATAATAAAATAATCATGACCATAGTTTTAAGATAAGTTTCCTAAATAGATGGGAAAAATAACATGAGTACGCATTTTCTGATGGTAGTTTTGCAATGAATAGCCTCAACATAATTCTAGCAGCCTCTTTTTTTTATGAAGGTTTCACAGGCCTTAGAGGCCCATCGCTTTTGGTGTGAGACAGGGCTAAGTTAGTTTGTGCAATGCACAACAGGGCCCGACTCTGCGGGTTACCGTGTTGGTGCGTAACCATGCTTAACCTGCTGGTGTGTGGTGAATTTTTTGTGTGTATGATCTTGTTACTCCTCTAGTGCGATCGTAACACGAGGAGTGCCATTAATTTGATCCCCAATGGCAAATGGAGACCGGGACCCAGTACCGACCACCCAGGGAATCAGAAAAATTGCCGACCCTGGGGAGATTCGAACCGGGAAGCGTTTGGACTATTACATCCAAAGCCTAGCTCTCTTAGCACTAAGCCATCCCCGCATTTTTCATGATATAATAATATCTGTTAATATCTTAGATTTAACGCATTTAGTAAGCAGCTATTTAAGCGACATTAAATTCTACCATAACAATGAGATCGTTGCTACGGTTGATTTTTAAATTAATTAAAATATAAGCTCCATAATGTAAATCATTAATATTATTCACTATCTATCACAATTTTATTAACAATAATATCATAAGAAAGTGTAACGGAAAGCAACGCTCCACAATATTAATCCTTATTATTGAGTGTTACACTAACTACCATAATTTTAATAACATTTAAATGGACGGTAACGAGATATAAGTGTCATACTAACATACATAAATATGCGTAACTGCGAAGCAATCAAGTAAATTGCTCTTTTTTCGATTTCATTGCAGCAATGCTTTACTAAGAAAGATTTGTTTGAGAAATACCGCCAAATCCACACATAGTACTTGAAGCACATATTGCAAAGAGATTTTTTTTAGTTAAACCGAATACTTTAGTACATAGTACATACCAATTTCAATTAGGTGGACTTTAGGGTAATTAAAATGTTGAGACGAGTAGAAAGGAATTATTATGCAGATCTGCCAAATTGTAGCCATAACAGTTTATAACTTAAATTTGGTTGGACATTCCTTTGGCCCTTGGCAACCTTTAATATTGTTTTAATATTAGTTAAAGTAAATATGCACTCCAGAATTAGTAAAAATATATACTTGGCGTTTCTACATATTTAATTTTAAATTTTAATAAAAGTAATTTAAAACTCCCATTATGGTTTGAACGACTTTGACCAAATTTTTGGTACGAGTTCATCAAAACTGACCTAAGATCCAAATAAGAAGAAGCAAACCCACCGTCGCTCATCCAAGCATTTGCAGGCATATATTTCCTAAAAGCTTCGTTTGTGGGTTCCCGCAGGGGCGTAATGTGAGCGATATTTCATAAATGATATTTTACATCTGCCAAATAGGCTGACTGTTGAAATTAAACTAAGTAGTTGGCGTTTTTATGGATTTTTAATGAAGGCATTTCTTGAAATTGTTATAATCCTGAGATCGTTAACACATTTATTTGGAGTTCGGATCTGAATCTATAATCAAACGAGTGGGTTGGAATAAGTTTATTATTTATGCGGGTATCAGATATCGTTTGAAATCTAGGGAATTACCAACCGATTTTAATGCAATATAAAATATTGGAAAGTTGGTAAACACAATGTAAGAGTTTCTCACCTAACTGCGTTGCAATTCATAGTAATTAACCATTCAAAACTTCAATAATGCTTTTAATAGTTTTTATTCAATTTTTTAGAACGATACGTGTATCGAAAACGAGATGTTTACGTGGAAATACATACCATATGAAGCACAAAAAATGAATAAAACCTATTAAACTTTATTAATACTGTTTTGAACTATTAACAATGGGACGCGGTTGCGATTTTGCCTTATGTTTATCGATTACATAATACAATATTTCTTACCATTTTATGTACCTCTCATACTTGTGCATTCTTGTGATTGCCTCTTCTACTGTTTTGTTTTAACAGAACAATCTATATACTGCTAGGTTAGCGGAACATTAAAATCTTCACTTTCTAGTGTTAAAAACCTTATTTTAAATAATAAACTAGCCTTGGTTTTAACAGGATTCTATTAAATATGACTGATAATGCATTCTAAATAATAAAATACTCATATTAAAAGTTCTAACATAACTTTCTTGAATAGGGTGAGAAAAATATAATGAGTAAGCATTTTATGATAGTAGTTTTGCAATGAATAGCTTCAGCATGATTCTAGCAGCTTCTAATATTTTAATAATATTTATTTTTTTTTATATTTTTATGGACTACGTACATCATTGTTAGTGAAGCTATTAACTACGTTAATATCTCTGTGGCAACGCTGTATAAAATCGATCCTTGATATTTCATCAGCAACTACGACGAAAAATAATCTTGTTGGCAGAAAAAAATGTAGGAGTACGGTCTCCGAAAAATCATCAAAAATATAGACTTAAGTTAAATACTAAAGCTTGAACAACCTTGATGAATCT
>JABXWE010007817.1:0-14972 GCA_014611495.1 Limonius californicus
CGGCAAAAGTACGGTTATAAATGCAATCTATCAGTTGATCACAAGTTATTTTGATAAATTGCCTGGTTCAAATAAAGGAGAAACTTATATAATGTTGTGCGCACCATCGGGTAAAGCAGCATTTTTAATAAACGGTCTCACGTTACACACAGGGTTTTCTTTACCAGTAAGTCAGTTCGGTGGACAAATGCCGGAATTATCTAATGACATAGCAAATACGCTACGAGCAAAATTATTTCATTTAAAATTACTTATTATTGACGAAATATCTATGGTAGGTAGCCGTTTACTATCGCAGGTCGATACTAGACTTCGACAAATCATGGGTAACAAGCAGTCTTTTGGGGGAATATCGGTTTTAGTTGTAGGAGATTTAAACCAATTACCTCCTGTGATGGATCGCCCTGTATTTTGTTCGCCAAACAATAACAGTTTAAGTATTTTTCATGTCGATTCAAACCCATTATGGCAGGAATTTTATTACTACGAATTGACACAAATAATGCGACAGCGGAATGAAGTTAAATTTATACATTGCTTAAATAACTTAGCGAAAGGAAGTATGACCGTTGACGATATAAACTTAATTAGATCACGAGAGGTGGAAGAAACTCTAGTCCCAGAAACCGCGATTAGATTATATGGAGAAAATGCAGACGTTGATGCATACAATGAATGGCGTATAAACAATGCGCCCGGTGAAGAATTCACATCTACTGCGGAAGACGTTATTATAGGAAAGATTTCAGACGGTAACAGACGTATAGTATTAGGCGGGCTAAAGAAGAAAAAAACTACAGACCTTGGGGGGATGCCAACACATTTACGCATAAAATTGGGCATTAAGTATATGGTAACTTCAAATATCGATTTAGAGGACGAGCTTGTAAACGGATCTTGTGGAATACTGCGACATATTTCGTTTGAACCAAATTCTCAATTTCCAAGCAAACTTTGGATCGATTTTCAATCAAATGCGGTGGGTAACAAAGTACGAAAAGCGTTTATAGGTTTAATGAACGCCGAAGGTATCGACTCAAAACTGACCCCGATATCTAAAATTGCCTACCCTTTAAGAATTTCTAAGAGTTTGCAGTACCAAATTATACGCCGTCAATTTCCAGTGATAGCTGCCGAAGCTTTAACTATTCATAAATCTCAGGGTCAGACGTACGAAGAGGCTTGCTTTGATTTTAAAAAAGTGAAAAGAATTACAAGATCATCGCTGTATGTAGCATTAAGTAGGGTAAAAACGTTATCTGGACTTTACATTTTAGGTAGTTTCAAACCTCCAAAATCTCCAAAAGAGAACGACCAAATTCTAACGGAACTCTCGCGATTACAGCAAAATAAACCTCTCACATTTTTTACGACACGTTTAACAATAGCGATCAAATTAAAATTGTATATCATAATGTTGGATCACTGCGAAAACATTTAGCAAATATCGTTACAGATGACTGGTACATTAAAGCTCACATACTGATATTTTCAGAAACTTTATCACAAAATTACGATAATGTAGAAATCCCGGGTTTTTAAATAAAGTTTCATTCAAATTCTGTTAATACGCGAGGAATTATTTGTTTCGTCAAAAACCACATTCAAGTTTGTAATATTCAGCACGTTTTAAAATTTGAAAGTAAAAATCATGTTGACTTGTTTAGTTTTCAAGTAGAGAATTTTTCGGTTGTTAGTGGTTACAAATCGCCTTCGGTTAGGCATGACATGTATGAAAATTGTTTTCAAGAAATTATGACTAAGTTATCTAATCGCGATGGTAAGGTTGTTCTATTGGGAGATTTTAATTTTGATGTGATTAATTGTGATCAGAGCTGGGAAGTAACTAAAATAAAAGTTACTTTTTAGTAACTTAGTTACTTCTACTAACTTAGTTACTTTAACTTAGTTACTTTTAATTTATAAGTAACTGTAACTATTTATTAGTTACATTTTAAAAATAACTGTAACTAAGTTACTTTTGTAAGTAACTTAGTTACTTTTACAAGTAACTTAGTTATTTTCATAGAAAAGTTCTTTTTATATAACTAAGTTACTTATAAAAGTAACTAAGTTACTTACAAAGTAACTTACCTATTTCTTAAGTTCGTTTTATAAAATCAGCTAAAGTTACTTTATAGCAGCCGGAAGGAGTTGTTTAGTCTAGTCTGTCTCAGATTTCTTAGAAGAGAAGCAGTATTATTATGTGTTAGTTGTCAGTGTCAGCAAATTTAATGTAGTTGCAAGTGTTGTCTGGACAAGTGAAGTGTTTTAAAAGTGAGCGAAACTGTGTAATATAATAATAATAAACGTAAGTAGCGAAAATTATTAATTATTAAGCTATATATTTAAACTGCACCATGCATCATACACATAACCATGACATGACCTCATGTCATAAGACTCATAAGTCATAAAAAAAAGTAAAAATAATTTGCGTTTTGTAATTTAGGTAGGTACGGTTACCTACATTTTTATTTCATTTGGAGTAAAACAATAAATATGTCTAGAAAATCGGACAAGTAATATTTTTTTAGTTGCCCTTAATAATGTTTGGGTAGGTACTGTACTGATACTAATCTAGGTTTTTTAGATTATGATCACACTATTGAAATGATGTGATTTACAATACGTCAATACCTATAGTCTCTTTTTATGTTTAATAAAATGTTATTTTCCACTTTTTTTTTGATAATAATTATTTTGTCTAGGAATTTTAGTACCTACCTACTAAAATAGCGAAAGGTAAACATTTTTCATTGCTTTTTAATTTTCCCCAATTTTTTTCTACACAATTAAAACTTAACTGACAGTGGATAAATTGTAAATGCATATTGTATTCTTCTCTAGATGAACTTTGAAACCGTTGGTGTCGTTGGTGAACCTAGCGAATCTGAAGAGGAACCGTTTGCTACAGATCCGGATTATACTCCCGAACAAGACAGCTCAAAAAAAACTACGTCCATGTCACTGGATAAGTGTCTTTTAATCGGAAAAAGGAGTTTCACTGCTTCAGGGGACAAAAATAAAAATAATTTGCAGTTGCAAGAACCTCAGCCTTCCACTAGCAGTTCGGCAACACAACAGCATCAGGATCTGGATTCCTCAAAAATCAGAGCAAAATGTCAGGTTTGTTTGCCAAATTTAAAAACAATTCAAGGTTCTGTCGGCACAACTGCCAATTTTTTAAAACACCTAAAAGCTAAGCATCCGCACGAATATGCTGAATACTTAGATTGCAAAAAAAACAAAAAGCAGCTGAAACGGAAACTTGTAAATATAAATGACGCTGGAAATTCTGTACCTACGGCTACCAAAAAATCTACTAGACAGTTGGATATAAAAACCAGCTTTTCGAAACACAAAAATATCAGCCAACAGGAGTTTGACCAAAGAATTTTAAAATTTGTAGTTAATACGATGTCGGCTGTATCTGTTTTAGATAACCCTAATTTTACACAAATATTTAATGGCATGGAGTTAAAAGTTATGTCCAGATAAACGGCAATGAATCGTATATCTGAGCTCGCTGAAAATTCTGCCAGTAACATGAAAGAAAAACTAAAACATGTAAAATTCGTCTGCACAACAGCCGACATATGGTCAGGCAAAAAAAGAAGTTTCTTGGGCATTACTTGCCACTGGATAGAAAATAATAAAATGTTAACACGAAATTCAGCAGCACTCGCATGTAAACGTTTCAAAGGTGCACACACCTACGACAAAATTGGAGACATGTTGGAAGATATTCATTTGATTTATGGACTAAACCAAAATAAATTAGTAGCAACAATAACGGATAATGGATCAAATTTCGTCAAGGGGTTTAAGGAATATGGAATTCAGTTAGCCAGTGATATCATAGAAAACACATATGAGGAAAATTTTAATGTGCTATGTTTAGGAGGGGACAATTTTGAAGATGAAGAAGTTGGAGAGCCAGAAACTGTAGTTATAAACCCGAATTTTGACGAATCCGATGTGTCGATAAATATTCATTTGCCTAATCATATTCGATGCGCTAGTCATACAATAAATTTATTGGCTACTACAGATATAGCAAGACAATCGACAACACTCCTTCCTTACACACACGACATCCTTTAATAATGCGTAAATGTTCGGTTCTCTGGAATAAAGCTGGAAGACCTAAAAGCGCTGAAATAATAGAAGATGTTTTAGGACACTACTTAAGTTACCCTGGGGTGACCCGATGGAATTCACATTATGATGCCATTATGCAGATCTTAAGTGCGAAAGACAAACTAACAGTCTTGTATGAGAAATTGGATATGAATATAAAAGCAAATATTTTAAAGGACACAGATATTAGTTATCTCGAAGAATACTGCCAGATTTTAAAGCCCATAGCGATGACCCTAGATGTTCTGCAAGTTGAAAATAATATTTACTATGGATATGTCATACCAAGTATCGCCAGCTTAAAAATAAAATTAGAAAAATTAAATAACCAGAATCTCAACTTCAAATACATGGGACCGGTGCTCAAAGGTTGTTTACAAAGTTTGAAGTCTCGATTTCGTAACCAACTTACGTTAACTACAGAAGCCAATAATGCTATTATTGCAGCAGTCACTCATCCACATTTCAAATTGCGGTGGTTAAGTTTGCTAAAAGATGTTGCAGAAATTAACATCAATGCCAATGCCATTCAAAAACTGGTTGTAGACAATGCAGAAAAAATGATAATCACCAATACAGACAAAGAAACTAAAATGGTGTCAAAGCCTTTACTCTCAGATTTTTTTGAATTTGAAGAGGGAGACACATTTTTAATTACATCCACATCAACTGGTTCGGGTATCAGAGGTCAAATAGAATTGCAGTTATTGCAATATCTTCAAGATGTAGATACAGATTTATCAATGTTAAATAGTTACCCTTACATTAAAAATGTTTTTATTAAGTTCAACACGCCGTTGCCGTCTTCAGCTCCAGTCGAAAGAATGTTTTCATATGCGACTTTTATTAATTCACCTAGGCGACATGCCTTGTCTGATAGACATTTTGAAAACTTAATCTTGCTGAAAGCTAATAAAATATAAAAGTATTATTGTTATTAACTACTTAAGTTGGCGCGTTGTCTGGTTCGTTCCTAGTTGTGTTCTTTGTGCTTAATTCCGCAATTTTTCGTTTTTAAGTTTATTACTATTATCTATTTACCATTTTAGGTTTCATAACACGTTTTATTATAATTACTGATTAGTTACTTACAATTACATTATTATTATTATTATTATTACTATTTTTATTATGACAGTTATAAACATTATGTGTAAATAAACTTTGCCCTATGATTATAATTTATAATATAATATTGTGTTTGTGTAATTTTTTTCAAGATGTAACTTAGGTACTAAAAGTAACTAAGTTACTTAAAGTAACTGTAACTAAGTTACTTTTAAAGAGAAGTAACTTTTTTATCAAGTAACTATCTTAGTTTGATGAAGTAACTTGTAACTTGTAACTAGTTACTTTTCAAAAGTAACTTTACCAGCTCTGAGTCCCGTAGAATGATGTTTGTAGGTTTTTTCCATGATGATATTTAAAGGTTTCCGCCTTTCGTTGTTATGAGCCGAGAACCCCATTGGGTATGCTTAGCATTCCAATCGCCTCCAGTAATGAATTTGTTTCCTAAGGTTTGGAAAAATGTCCTATATTGGTCTATGTAAAACCAAGAACTATCCCAGCTACTCCCAGCGCTCTATGCGGTGGCAGTCACCCTGCCAACTATAAGGGCTGTACAGTATATCAAGACTTATTAAACGCAAGAAACAGAACAACTGGTAAGACTGTAAAAACTCGAAATACAATACAGACACCAATTAATATCCCCAACACAACAAATTTACCGATGCAGAATAATGTGCCTTCACAAAACTATCAACCAACATACTCTCAAGCAATGCATACCCGAGATGCCACAAATAAACCTGGGACAACAGTAAACTGTCTTCCTAAATGAATTTAAAAACATGTTTGCTCAGTTAATGAACCAAAACAACATAATGCTTAATTTGCTGTCAACTGTAATCGCGAAGCTTATTCCATAATGGTTAAAATATTACGTATTGCAATTTGGAATACAGACGGGTTATCTAATCATAAACAAGAACTAATAACGTTTTTAAATTTAAATAATGGGTACCACACAAAACTGATAGACACACTAATCAAAAAGAAAGATTATAAATTAGCAATTCAAAAAATATATTCTAAAGACCACTCTGAAAATGGTAAATATATTTCAATTCCTTATTTCGGTGATATATCGGAGAAAATTGCTAAAATTATAATCAAATCAAGTACATTTAAAGTAAGTTATAAAACAACAAAAAACACTTTCAACACCTTATTCAACGCAAAAGACAGAACTAACGATTTTTTTAAAATCAGGTATTTACAAATTAAACTGTTCACATTGTAATTATGTATACATAGGTCAAACAATTAGAAATTTTGACACCAGATACAAAGAACACATACGCTCATACAAATATAAACACCCAGAAAAATCAAACTATGCTAAACACTTATTAGAACACAATCATGCATTGACATCAAATAATATAATAACATTTTTACACTTCTGTGATGATAAACGTAAATTGGATATACTCGAGGCCTTTCAAATTCACAAACACACTTTAACAAACACACCTTTAATGAATGAGCAAATTGAGCTCATAAATTCCCCGCTATTAGAAGTTTTGGAATAGAAGAGCCCAAAACCAAGATCCAGTGTGCTGTTACCCAAGCAACTACAAATGTTTACTTCATTAAATGCTTTTGATAATGACATATTGTATGTCGAAATACGTATAAAGCAAAAATAAATAAATACCTGTTGAAATTGCCTTTTATTATTATTAATATATTAAATAAAATAGATATACTTTTAGTGTCCGACCCATTTTCCTGATCGAACCATATTCCGTTTACCTAATTATACTACCTATAGTTCAAACCACCCTGATGGCACTGCACATGCAGGATCTGCAGTAATCATCAAAAACTCCGTCTTACACCACGAATTACTTAAATACCAAACTGAACAAATACAAGCCACAAATGTTGAGGTAAATGCATTTCCCTGGCCGTTTGTAGTTTCAGCTATCTACTGCCCACCAAGGCAAGGTGTATTAAAAATCATATTAATGAGTGGGAAGAAAGCAAAGTAAAGCTAATGGCAAGGTGGAGAACTGTACAATATGGTCAAAACTGAATGTGATTTAAAAGTCATAATATGTTTTATTTACTTTATTTTTTTCTTTGCCAGGTTCAAATGCCCAGTATGCCCAATGAAAGACTATTCAATCTTATAAAAATCTACTGGGCCGAAGAAAAAAGTCAATTAACAGTATCCACTTTGGAACAGGTAACGAAGGTTAAATTCAACATAAATAAGACACGCGAAGAATTTAGATTGGCATTAAAGGACAATGTAGATTTACTACGGAAAATAAAGTCGTCACAAAAATATGAATAATTTTTATTAGATATTAGTAAATGTGTACCCAATTAATTATTCTTTTATTAAAATAGAGATTTATTTCCGTTCTTTAAAAATGTACTCTTTTTGATTCCAAAATTTCTAGTCATCTTAAAATTGTATAAAGGGTTAATAGCATAACAAAAAAAATCGATTTTGTTGTATTACAAAAAAATTATAAAACGACAAAGTTTACATTCGCATTATTACCTACACTTACATTTTTTAGACGATGTAAAATCGAACAATTAGGTTGTGATATCATGTCCAGCATTCAATTTGATACACAAATTAAAAAGGGGGATCATTCGCCCGGAATCATGGATGAGTGTCTACTGCCTACCCTAACAGTGACACAGTTACAAACTTAAAATTCGATAGTGAGGCGAATTCTATTTCTAAATTGACAGGGCCCAGATGTGCAGCACTCAGACCTTTTGATCCATTATGCATCTTGTCTGTTGCGTCCCTCATTAGAGCAGATCCGACCTTTTGATGAAGGCCAGGATCTGTCTCAGTGGGGCTCTTCGAATGTCCTCAGGTTCTGGAAACCAGACCCCAAAGACCCTGAATCTGAGAGTGGCAAGCGTTGCACACCGACAGAGTACATGAATAGAAGTTTTTTCTTCTGTTTTACACTTCCGACAGAGCGCATCGTTTCTGATTCCCAATGTGGTTAGGTGTTTGTTCAGATGGCCATGGCCTGTTAAGAGGCATACTATGGCCTTGATGTCTTTCCTCCCCAGATTTAGTAGGAAGTCTGTTTGCTTTTGGGCTGGTCCTTCTATGAGAAGTCTCGCTTGCCTAAACGGTTGTTGTTTCCACCTTTGGACATGCTGATTTCTCAAGTCTGTCCAGTATAGTGGCCTTCATTGAGCTTTGAGGTACGCCCACTGCTGGTTCGGGTCCCTAGAGGTGCTCCAAGGAGCCCATCCGGGCCAGCCGATCAGCGTGTTCGTTACCCTCAAACCCACTGTGTCCCGGTATCCAAAACAGCGTCAATCTGACGTTACGCTGCACCATCGCCTGTAGTTTTTCCCAGCATTCTAATACCAGCCGCGAGGTTTTCTTAGGATTGCTGAGCGGTTTACGAGCAGCTTGGCTGTCTGAGTATATCGTGATGGGCAAATTTTGGTATGCCCTACGAGTACATTCATCAGCGCATTCGGAGATAGCTACTACTTCCGCCTGAAACACTGACGTATGATTCCCCAATGGTGTAGATAGTTCTACTCTTGAGGGCTGTCTGCTCCAGTTCCGCCTGCCATTTTGGATCCATCTGTAAACCAGATTAGTCCCGTATTGGCAAGTAGATCCTGGGAATTTTCTGCCCATTCCTTTTTGGTGGGAATGTTGATTTCGAAGTTTCTGTCGAACATATACCTTGGTACCATACGGTCTACTCCCATGCAGCAGATCTCTGGTGCACTGGATAGTATCCCGCAAAGCCCCATGTTATAGCCCACGTCCTTCCATAAGTTTAATTGCTTTACTCTCCAGGCCGCTAGCAGTGCCTCCGACTTTACTGCCATTGGCAGTGCTGGGAGCCCTATTAGCGCCTCGAGAGCAGCTGTTGGTGTTGTTCTTAGTGCACTCGTAATGCCCACACAGGCCAAACGCTGCACTCGATTGAGGATTGTTCCCAGTCTTTGTGTATCTGCGCCTTTCCACCAGATAAGCGCTGCATACGTGATGATGGGTCTTACCATGGTTATGTACATCCAGTGTACTACCTTTGGTTTGAACCCCCAGGTTGTGCCAAAGGCACGTCTGCAAATCCAAAAGGTTGCAGTTGCCTTCCTTGCTCTTTCCTCTACATGGTATCTCCAAGTAAGTCTCTGGTCAAGTATGACGCCCAGATATTTTACTTTGGAGTGCCAGGCTAGGGGAGTGTTGTATAAGGTAAGGGTCCTTTCTTGTAGGTTCCTTCTTTTGGTAAAGAGCACTGCTTTGGTCTTCGTTGGGTTGACCGTCAGCGAATGCTCTCAACACCAGCGACCTACGGTATTCAGTCCATGTTGAGCAATCTCTAGGACTGTCCCGTAGAATCTACCAGTGGCCAAGATTACTACATCATCCGCGTAACCTTGAGTATAAAGACCTTGATTGTTTAGGTCAGTGATTAAGCTGTTTACTACCAAGTTCCACAGCAGGGGAGAGAGTACTCCCCCTGCGGGCTCCCTCTGGTAGCGTAGGCTGTCTTACTTCCATCGTGGATGGTGACCTTGATGGTTCGCGACTGGAGCAGGTTTTTGATCCACTTTATGATCGTGTTGTCAAACCCCCTCTCCGTTGCCGCAGCGCACATCGAGTTGTAGGAGGCATTGTCAAACGGCAAACGCCCCCTCTATGTCTAAAAAGATTCCGAGGGCTATCTCTTTGTGGAGCAGCGCCTTCTCAATCCTGTACACTAGATCATGAAGTGCTGTTTCCACAGATTTTCCTGGTTGATATGCATGTTGGTTCGGATGCAGTGAGTTGTTTACCAGCGGTCCGTCCCTTAAGTGTCTGTCTACCAGCTTTTCTAATCCTTTCAATAGAAATGATGTTAAGCTGATGGGTCTGAAGGCTTTTGGCTCTGCGTACGAGACGCGCGCCGGTTTTGGTAAGAATACTATCTTGGATACCCTCCAGGCCATTGGAATGTAGCCTAGAGCCAAGCTAGCTCTGTATAATTTGCAGAGTGTCGATGAGAGACTCCAGCCCTTCACTGAGAAGTGCCGGAAAGATTCCATCGTCCCCAGCTGCTTTGAAGGGAGCAAAACAGTTGATCGCCCACTTCACTTTTTCATGTGTGACTATTGAATTGGCCTTATGCCAGTGCCCACGGGTTATATGAGTGATATTGTTCCCACTCTGTTGTGTGTTGGGTGTTGCTGATGGCCCAGGAAAGTGGGTCACTAGTAACAAGCGTAAAGCTTCCTGCTCAGATGATGTATAGTCACCCGACGGCTGTTTAAGCGGCCCATTTTGCATTGGGGGTCCCGTGCTAAGGCCTTGTGTAGCCTTGTTGCTTCGGGTAGGGATTGAATCCCTTCGCAGAACGACTTCCATGACTCTCTTTTTCTCTGCCGTATGGCTGTTTTGTATTGTCTTTGAGAAAGTTTGTAGTTTTCCCAGTCCGTTTCACTCTCGGTTCTCTTGGCCTTATTCAAGAGACGTCTTGTTTCTTTACGATGGTCTTATCTATACGTTCGTGTGTGGTTTTTTAATGTAGTTCATCAGAATTTGCTTTCCATGACTTTCTGGATTACTTTTAGCTTATTATTTCCTTTGGAAACACTCATGTTTCGGCCCCCGTATGTTACGAGTTTACGACTAGCAATACACACTGATTGTATAGTTGTGACTTCAGTGCTACTGGTATTTGCATGGGCATGATGTCTTAGTTTTCCGTACGTTTTCAACTTCTAAGGTCTGATTTATGTTTTATGTTTCCGATTGCTATTGCTTGTCCAAGGTAACTGTTGTTGAAGACTCTTTTTATTTCGTTGTTCTCAATTTTAATCCCTTCTTCTTTTTCTGCTTCCTCATGATTAGTCATGATTGATTGTTTTGTTGAAGTTGTTCAAGCGCCACTCTTGCAAATACAGATTGAATATTCTTAAGCATACTAACTAGTTCTTTCGTCTTTGCTATGATCGCTACATCATCAGCTAATGTCGAATGCTGTATTCTGGTCTCCTTCAATGTTAGTCCTCGTTCACCTCAGTCTATGTTTTTAAATGCGTATCGTAGGACTAATGTAAACAGGTTGAGCGACATATTATGTCCCTGTCTTACCCTTCGTTCTATTTTAATTTTTTCTGTCTCCTTGCAAAGTTGTTTCTGCAATGTTGCTTTATTGTACAGTTTATTTTTGGCGCATTTAAGCGCCTGACCTACGGCCCACATTTGCACTGTGTCGAACGCTTTCTGTGTAGTGTAGGAATGGTACCCATCTTGGTATATTGTATTCAGTTACCTTTTCAATTACAGTTCTCGTTGTTTGTGAGTGTTCGATTGCCCTAAAACATTTTTTGAAACCTACTTGCTGCAAGCTCAAACCTTAGGCCTGTAGAAATCAATTTTTTTTGTGATTCGATTTGTAATGATTCAGGAGAATAGTTTATAAACATCAAATACTAGATTTATGAACCTACAGTTTTTGAGATTTTCCGTGTTGCTATTTTCATACGAGATGTGTTCAATTGAAACCCATTTATAAAATAATTATTCAACAATTTAATTACAAATAATTACTGTCACAGTTAATGCATCTATCCCATTGTTTTACTAACCGACGTATTTCCTGCTTATAGAATTCTTGTGGTTGCTGATTGAAGAAGTCTTCCACAATTATCTGTACTTCTGCGTCAAACTCAAAATGCCGACCTTCTAACGCCTTTTTCAGCGGTCCAAAAATGTGAAAATCGCAAGGCGATAGATTCGAGCTATAGGGTGGATGCTTTAAAACCCTCCATTTCTTTCGTTGAAGATTTTCTTTTACCACATTAGCAGCATGAGGCCTAGCATTGTCTTGCAGCAAAATAACCCCACACGTAAGTTTTCCTGGACGTTTCCGTCTTATTGCTTGATAAAACTTATTCAAAGTTTCATTGTACAGATTTGCATTAGCATTTACTCCAGTTTCCTTGAACTCTATCAGCAAGTCATCATGGTGGAAAAAAAAGTGTTGACATCACTTTGCCTGCAGAAGGTTGTGCTTTCTTCGGTGGTGGGGAATTTGAATGTTTCCACTACAACGACGATAACTTACTGGATGGCTCGTAGTAATGGCACCAGGTTTCGTCACCAGCAACTACTGACCGAAGAAAGTCTGTGAAATCTGTGAGGTGTTGCATAGATAAGCCCAATCACAAGCATTTTTGTTCATTAGACAAGAGACGAGGAATCCATTGCGAACAAACTTTGCTGTAACCCAGATTACAAACAATACTATGGACAGATCCTACACTCACACCAACAATTTCTGAAATTTCTCTAATTGAAATTCGACGATTTTCTCTAATACAGCCTTGCACAGATGCCATATTTGTTGCTGTTAATGCAGTAAACCGTGCACCTGGTCGCGGCTCATCCACAGTCCCCTCTTTTCCATTCTTAAATTTTTGGCACTATTCCTTCACAATTGGGTACGCAATACATGCATTTCCATACACTGCTTGCATTCGCGTGTGAATCTGCAATGGCTGTGCACTCTCAGAGCAAAAAATTATAGGACCGAACGCTGATCAAACTCGGACGGATTTTCAACACAAGCGCCATTTCAAAATTGAAGTTTTAAAAGTCAGAATCAAATTCAAACGCCAGAATCTTATTAATGTGTTGCTTACAAACACTACTAACATTAACATTAACATTAATTATTGCATTTGTTTTCAAGGCTAAGTTGATCAAAGGTGGGTTTCAGTTGAACAAGCCTCGTACATTACTGCGACTAGAGAGTTTGTACAGGCTGTGGGTACGTTTTCTTCCTCTAGGCGTTTGTTAAGTAATTTTTTTAACTGAGTTACTAAGATTTCTTCCCATTCTTTCAGACCGCGATTCCATCTTCTCGTGGGGCCTTTCCATTCTTTACCTCTTTTAAAGCATTAAGTATTTAATGTCTGTTTATTGGTGGTAAGTCTTCTGAATTTATGTTTGCAATTTTCCTTGTCTTTCTCTTTGTTCAATATCACTTACTAATTTTGATTTGTTCAGATCTTCATAGAATACTTTTAATGTTCTTAAAATGTCGTTTCTATCCGTAATCAAGTCACTCTCTTTGTTCATTATTTTTATTATTTCTTTTTTGTGACAAATCTGTCTTCATGCCTTTACGGTTGTCTAATGTTTTTTGAGCCAAATAAACTCGATGTTTTTATATATCTTCTTTTGCCATTTTTCTGTCTATTTACTTCCACGTGCGCTGTTGTATTTTTTTGTTTTCACTGATTAGAATTCTTCTTCTCTCTAACATTAACTTTGTATTTTCAGTGAGCTTCTTATTTTTGTTAGATTTTTTGCTTGTATGTGAGTTTCTGCAGCTTCTTTAACATTATTTATATCCCGAATATCTTGTTGATATTCAGCTGATATTGTTGGATGTTTTCTTTAATTTTACACGATGTATGTGTTTGCGTGTGGTTTTTTGTACTTTCTGATATCTTTGCAATTTACGGTTTAAATTAACTGTAGCTGTAACTAGCCGAAGATTACTTCCTGTATTAAGAACCTCAACAACTTGTACTATATGCATACTTCTAGACAGTATATAGTTGATTTAATTTTTAGTTTGTCCATCTGGAGTAACCCATGTCCCTTTTTTAAAGAAGGTATTTGCATTGTAGAGTTTTTATTGTTCCAAAAAGTTAATCATAATTGTTCCTCTCTCATTCCTGTTGGCTAATCCATATTTTCCAATGATTTTTCTTGGATGTCTACTTGTTTTTCAACCTTGCACCCACTACAACTACGTGTTGTATTTTATGTGTCGCTAGCAGATCGTCGTAGAATTCATAAACGTCTTCGTCGTCGTAGCTGCTTGTTGGAGCATATGCCTGAATGACCTTTAACGATTGTAAGTTTGTTGATTCGCATCTTAACCTGCATGATCCTTTCAGATATTCGTTTTATATCCTTTATGTGTGGGTATGTTTATTTGCGGGTAAGCCTACTCATTAGGCAGATGTACTGTCTTGTGACACTAATTGTACCTTGCCGTAATAGTCTAACTACTCTAACTGTAAAAGCATTGCTTGGTTTGGTGTTATACTTATATTTTTTTTTCCTACAACAGAATAGTAAAACAAATTATTTTATTCAAAATGCATTTAGTTTAAATTGCACTAAAGTAGTATTATACAACAATT
Organism: Limonius californicus; assembly: GCA_014611495.1. NCBI lineage: Eukaryota > Metazoa > Arthropoda > Insecta > Coleoptera > Elateridae > Limonius > Limonius californicus. The sequence continues at coordinate 14,368 of JABXWE010007817.1, forward strand.
ATAGTATCAAGTAAAAAAAAAACTTTATTACCCTTCTTCTTCTTCGGCTTACCTTTGTCCATTCTTGAATAACAGCCTCCCTTACAATTTTCCAAAGCAAACGGTCTCTGGCCTTATGATGCCAGTTTCCACTGCTATTTTCTAGACGTGGTCGTCCTCTACTTCGTTGGGTTTGTGTAGGTTTCAAAAGACTACCTCTGATGTCCATTTTTCTCCATCGTGCCTCCAATATGCCCAACCCTGCTCCACTTCATGTGCACAATCCATTTAACTATATCTACGACTCTTGTTCTTAGTCTTTTGTCATTCTCTCTGATACGATCCCTTATAGATATTCACAATATCACTATTTCCATAGCTCGTTGCTTACCTTTTAGACGGTGCAAACTTTTAACAGTAAGAGTAGTTGTTTCCAGTCCATATGTTGCCACTGGCAAGATGCTGGTGTCAAATCCTTTTTTTTCTTCAAATTTATAGGAATCTGTTTGTTTCTTTAATATTTGTCTATCGAAAACTCCCCAGACCAGACTATCTCTTCTGGCGATTTCTATTGACTGGTTGTCTTATTATCCTATTGCATTGAAAGAGAACACAGGAACACGAAT